>CM033646.1:83784107-84060783 GCA_019512145.1 Engystomops pustulosus | reverse complement strand
TAGCCTAGAGACAGGGGCTTGGATTGGCGAAAGCTCGTCTGGCATCGCAGTGCCAGCTCCATCTCAAGATCCAACTAACATAGTTTTAACTGCAGCACCTTTAATCTACTACTAGTTCACTGCCGCCATACATCGTCCCCTTATCAAACGAGCTGTGTCAGGCAGAATTTTCAGGTGTTTCACCAGATACATAGTGGAACTCGGCCCATCTGTCGCCGCCATGCTGGAGACCTGAAGTTGCAATCATAGCAGCGCAATATGGATGCCCCATACTGTCGCTCTTAATCATGGAACCATTTCCGAAAAAACAATTAAAAATAGAACCACTATGCTATTCCATTATTCCTAGGTGAAATATTCAAACGACCCGGCCTGCTTTGAAAATTATAATTTTTTCAAAGTAAACGCTTCTGGCCCCTGGGCCCATTTTGGGTGGGGAGGAGCCGAGAGACAGGGGCTTGGACAGGCGAAAGCTCGCCTGACAGCGGACCACCAGCCCCATCCCAAGATTAGGCAGCCTCAGAGGCATCCATGCATGCTGCCCCTGCTGTTTCCTGTCCATTTTGCCTCCACGATCCTCCACAGCGTCCACCAATGTCTCCATGCGCAACTTTCAACTCTCTATACCCCAGACGCTGGAGCACGAGAGGATATGCAGCACATCATCCCCTTATCAAATGAGCTGTGTCAGGCAGAATTTTCAGGTGTTTCACCAGATACATAGTGGAACTCGGCCCATCTGTCGCCGCCATGCTGGAGACCTGAAGTTGCAATCATAGCAGCGCAATATGAATGCCCCATGCTGTCGCTCTTAATCATGGAAGTCGTCTCCATGGCTGCCTCCACATGTCGTCCCCTTATCAAAAGAGCTGTGTCAGGCTCATTTTTCAGGTGTTTCACCAGATACGTTATGGAACTTGGTCACTATGCCGCCACCATGCTGTGTTATCGACTAAATATACCGTCAACCTTTTGTTCACATAGGAAATCATTTCAGCGCTTCTTGCTCACCTCCTTTGGTGAAGCCTAAGTCCATTTAGGGTATGTCGCCATGACACTCTCTAGCCTGCCACTGCTGCCGCTGCCTCTGCATGCCGTCCCCTATAGTGTCAGGGTCAATTATTGCATGTTTTAGATGCTATCTAGCCTCATTCGGTCACTCTGTCATGGCCATGCTGTTGCCCATAATTTTGGCATAATGGTGCGATTAAGCAGCCTCAGAGGCATCCATGCATGCTGCCCCTGCTGTTTCCTGTCCATTTCCGTGGTGTTTCCATCCTTTTCTGAGGTTTCCAGGTGTTTGGCCAAGCTTCCATGGGCAGAGCCTTGGTCCCCTTGAAAAATGCTTGAGTCTCCCATTGACTTCAATGGGGCTCGTTATTCGAGACGAGCACTCGAGCATCGGGAAAAGTTTGTCTCGAATAACGAGTACCCGAGCATTTTAGTGCTCGCTCATCTCTAGTTAAAGCATTTGAAGATTATAACCACTTATAGTGACACAGAGTAGATTTAAAAAATCGTGCTTGGACCAGAAGCCCTAATGTGTCCTAGTCCTTAAGGGGTTAAACTGTTTCTTTTTGGCCCAGTGTGGTGACATCATCCAGAAAATAATTTTCAGGTGTAATATGGTCAAGATCTTTCCACCTCACAATGCTTCCTATACTGTGATTCATATCATGCTTCGGACTTCAGGAGATCTGCATAGTGGGGACATTCTGAGGCAGGGAGAGCTTGACCTCAGAGTTCAACTCTCTGCCTCGTTGACACTTCATATCTCACCTTTCCGACATGCGCCGTAATAGTTCGGAGCCGGCACCATAAAGAATGGGTGTCGGTTGCATATCGCAGCTGACACCCATCTGTTACACCCGCAACCGGAGATTCCTCTGATTGTGGGTCTTAACCCCTTACACTCCATAGTCAAACAAGACTGATGGTGTGTAAGAGGCTTCTGATGTGGATAGGACCCCAACCACCCTCAGCACTTACCACTGAAAAGAACAACTTGTCACGCAAAAAATAAGCCCACAACCAGCTCGCTCAACCAAAAATACTAAGATTATGCTTCTGCAAAAATGGGTATACTAAAACAACTGCAATTTTTTCGAGTCTACCATTTCTGCAGTAAAATTGAACAAATGAAAATAAAACTATATAAATAAGCTATCACCATAATCGTAGTGATACATAAAATAAAGATAATATATTATTTTATTGTACAGTGAACACCACCACCAAAAAAATGCTAAAAATCTTAAACAAGAATTGATGATTTTATTTTTTCTCCACACATTGAGTTATTAAAATTACACCATTAAGCTGAAGAACCACTTAAATAAAGTTTTTTAAAGTGCATCTCGTCTTACAAAAAATGAGCCCTTATTTGTCCAAATTGCCACAAAAAAAATTGTGTAGCCTATAAACCCCTTTTCGCCGTGTGCCGTATTAGAATGGTGCGACGGTAAGTGACTTGCCAACGCGGTTCAAAGAAAGTGCCCCTTGGAACCCCCACCCCCCCCTTCCAGTTCATGATTGCTGCTATTGGCTGATCAATGAAGACCAGTCATAGGGTTAACATACTTCCCAAAGGTTGTTCGAATATTTTGAGGGGTGCAATTTCTAAAGTGGTGTAATTTGCGGCTGTTTTCTGTCACATAGGCCTTATAAAGTCACTTCTAACTTTAAAAAAAAGTAATACAGCTCACCCTGATCTTTGGCAAGTCCTCACACATGGGTGACAATCCATAAGGAAATCCTCAATCCTGCAGAGTGCTGTGCGCGTATATATATTAAAAATTGCACCTAAAGTTATAAGCCTTCTAACGTCCTATACAAAGGGAAGAATGTTTGAAAAATGATGCCAAGTTAAAGCAGACATATGGAAAATGTTAGTTATGAAGTCATTTTGGTTATTTGTGCTAACTTCCAAAAAGTAGAATTTTTTTAATTTGGAAAACAGTTTTTTAAACAAATCTACCCCAAAAATCAAACATGATAAACTGGGGACACTTACTTATGGGGTCATTACCAGAGCCCCTCCATGCTGTAGCTCTGTACCGAGGCACTTTCCCCTTCCACTGTGTATGATTACATCACAATAGGATAATTTCTGGATTCTCTATGATTGCACGGTATCCCAACAGTTAATCTTCTTTACAACCCAATTACAGAAGGTCTTGGAAACCTGTTCGGAATGGCACTGCTTCAGTACAACCCAGAAACTAATAGACTACTTATGTACAAAGTTGATTAAATTCCCAGAGACCAGCAGTGCAATTACTGTATAACATTAGTTTTGACACATATACATTTGATGCTCTACCTATGGAGTAGACTTGTCATGCAAACTGTGCCTCTGGAAGTTTACTTGGCTCATTGTTTTCCCTCTGAGCCACCACCCCTTTAGACATCTCTCGCACCACTAGCCATTGGTACAGTATGCAAGTTGATGTGAATAATATCCATGGGCCTGGCAAGTCTGGGAATTCCTGAGGAAGCTCCTCTGCCAAGCAGGATAACATTAGTGGGTCCTACTTGTTACACCCCACTGTTGGGCCTAACAAACTTTTCCAGAACCTCCCTGGGGTAGTTTCCTTCTACTGCTGTCACTTACTTCCTCACCTAGAGTCTCCATCTACCCTCCCATATAAATTGTGACCCCCTCACAGACAGGGTTGTTCTCCCATTTGTTAAAGATTTGCGTTTTTGTATTTTGTACTTGCATTTCCCCTTACCTTAATGTAATGTATGTGAATCCCTTAATGATTGTGCAGAACCATGGAATTACTAAAGAAATAAATAGATAATAAACATATATGTCAGGTAAACAAGACGATGTACAGTGGGTACGTAAAGCATTCAGACCCCTTTATTTTTCACTCTTTGTTTCCTTGCAGCCAATTGGTAATTCTTTGCTCAGTGATATATACTCTGCCCCCGTCTTAACAGGACCCAGAAGTGTATATATTTTTGTTAATTTATTAAACAAGAAAAACTAAAATATCACATGATCTCATAATTATTCAGGCCCCTATGTTCATTATGGAATAGAACCACCTTTCAAACTAGTGCAGCCATGAGTCTACTTGGGAATGATTCAACAAGTTTTTCCTACCTGGATTTGGGGATTCTCTGCCATTCTTTCTTTACGATCCTCTTTAGTTCACTCAGGTTGGATGGTGAACATTAGTGGACAGCCATTTTGAAGTCTCTCCATAGGTGCTAAGTTTGGTTTAGATCAGGGCTCTGACTGGACCAGTCATGAATGGTAACAGAGTTGTTCTGAAGCCACTGCTTTGTTATTTTAGCTGTGTGCTTAGGGTCATTGTCTTGTTGGAAGGTAAACCTTCAGTCAAAACTTGAGGTCCAGAGCATTCTGGACAAGGTTTTTATCCAGGATATCAATGTACTTGGCCGCAGTAATCTTTCCTTCAGTTGGAACTATTCATTTTACCCCTGCAATTGAAAAACACCCCGTATCATGATTCTGCCACCATGTTTCACTGTTGGGATTGTATTTGGCAGGTGATAAGCAGTGTCTCCTTTCTCCACACATTCCACAATCTTTCGTATAAGATGATTTTTTTCAGCACAAAAATTGTGCTGAAAAACTCAAACTTGGCTTATGCTCTAGTCAAAAAAATAAGTCAATTCTCACCTTTCCAAAACCCCCTCTTCTTACTTCCAGGAGTGACAAGTCTGTGTGCCATCGCTAACATAATAATGTGCGTGCGGCTAGTGCAGGACCTGTCACTGCCAATGTACGTAGTATGTACATTGTGTGTGCACACGTGTGTGCGCGGCCAGAATGCATGGACCTGCTGCTCCCGTAATCAAGAAGAGGACCTGCAGGGGCATTGGAAAGGAGTGTATTGACTTTTTTAGGTTTTAAGTGCTGGATATACTTGGGGGCTGGCTGGCTATATGTGGAGGGCATTTACTAGGGACTGGCTATATACTGGGTGGGGCAGGATACTGGCTATATACTGGAGACTGGCAGGATATCTAATGGGAGCAGGCTGGCTATATACTGGGGCTGGGGGCTGACTGGCTATATACTGGGGCAGAAGCTGGCTATATACTGAGGGGCATTGGATGGCTATATACTGGGGGCCAGGGGGCTGGCTACCTATATACTGGGGGGGGCATAGTCTGGCACTAATGCATTTCCCATCCTAGGCTTATTCTTGATCAAAAGGTTTTCCAGTTTTGCGGTAAAATGAAGTACTTCTGCTCATATTTGCGTCGTCTTATTCTCGAGTATATATGGTAGGTACTTAATGTATAATGGGATTATGAGAAGCTTTTCTGCTTATTTAATTTGATTATTATCAACTTCCATGAGTTAAGTTTTAGAAATACAAGAATCAGTTTTAGTAGACAGCTTAGTATCTTTACCTTTGATGATGCTATTTTATGTAAGTCATATTCCACATTTATCTAATAAATCCTATTTGTTGTTGCATCTCTACAGGGGAATTGGAAAACAAGGATTCCAATGCCAAGGTAAGATATTTATTTTACGCCTTGCTTTGTTTTTGTGCTATCTGTTCTATGCAGTCTCTCCAGAGGCTGCCCTCTGCAATATTTGCAGCTGTGCAGAAGAGAAATATAGGATTTTTTTAAATTGCAGTTTATTTAGCTGTAGGTAAAATTGGCTGCCTAATCCTCCTGTGACTGGAGATATATACTATGGTATACCACAATGTAATTTAAGCATATGTACTGTAAAGTATCATTTCAGGCTGTGCTTAATTACTTTATTTAATAATTCCATTAACATTCCATGAAAACGCTTATGGACATGTAGATTTTTTTCTCTTGCTTTTTTTTACAGTATCTTAATAGTACAATTTGCAATTGTTAATGAGTTAGCCAGTCCAGCAATGTTTTTGGCTACTCCTGGGGGCACTTTAAAATGAGCCTCTGTTATTTACTCCTTGACGGAGACATGAACTTTGTTGTAGAGAACAGTAAAGTAGCTACTTCAAAAGTGGTTTAGATCAGTAACACCAGACCATGCAGTTCATTCACAGACAAGAACATAGCCAGAAAACAAGCAAAGATGTGGCCTAAGATTGACTTTATTGAGTTTAAAGGAAATCTACCACCAGGATGACGAATTGTAAACCAAGCACACCTACATGAATTAAAAAATCTCCAAAAGAAAAAACTTCCACAGCTCGTTGATCAATCTTTGCCAGCTGGGTTTTGATAGACTTCCAATGCTCGGAACCAATGCTGCCTGGATAATGACTTCCTTTATTAGGATTGACCCCAAGCATCTGATGCGTTTCGGGTAAAACAGTATTGCAAGTCCTTAAACATAGCATGATTAAAGCCATCCAATCCTTTTTTTCCCCCTGAAATGCATGCAGGTGTGTGCCCCCTCTGTCAGGATCCACTCTTCTTTTGGCTTCTTATCCCCTTATTTGTGTCGTTTTTAAAGCCTTTTTTGGTAAAAAGAAAGGCATAAGAATCTAATAGAAGAGCAGATCCTGCCAGAGAGGGAACACTATGTCAGTGTGGTTTACAACCCTTGAACCTGGTGGTAGATTTCGTTAAAGGAAAACATATATCCCCAAAAGGGGCAAAGACACATCAGTACATGTTTACCATACAAAAATGTATACTTTGGGGCACAGTAAACAAGTATGGATTAGTAAACCTGAATAGAGAAACACCCATTTTGTTATCATGAAAAGCAATGTAAATGCATTATGTGCAGCACAAAGGGCAAAGCATTTAGAAAACAAAAGGATCTGCTGCCAAATGCCCCCCCACCTACAGTTTGTATGTATTTTGGTATATACTGACACATATACATACAGCATGACTTATTAACATGTTACACACTCATTTTAAGCATTCACTGAACAATCTTAAAGAGGTATGGCTATGACTATTAAAATCTAACTTTTATTTACCTTTATTTACCGTTGCATTAAAAAAGTTTATTTCATAAACACCCAAAGTGTAATGTGTCCTGCCTTCACCACATATAAGCCACTATCAAAGTTTAGGGCCAATGTGTTCAAGTAAAAATACTGGTATGGTTCCAAACCAAGATAACTAGCAGGGGCGTAACTTGAGGGGTGCAAAGGTTCCGGTCGCACCTGGGCCCAAGAGGTTTAGGGGGCCCTTATGGTGTCACTTTCCCATATGAGAAGACTATTACTATAAACCTTACATTATAGTTGGGGGCCTGGCACAGACTTTGCACTGGGGCCCATCAGCTTCTAGTTACGCCACTGATAACTAGGTGTGTAATAGGAGATTATTTGATGCCCTAAGTCCCAAAACTGACTGCATAATTCGCTATTATCGTCTAGCCTGGACAGGCTAACAATAGCCCTATCTCACACTAGTACACAATAAGATAACCTAGATGACTGAAGCCATATAGCCGAATAAGTCTCCCTAAAGCTCCCCAAACCTACTAATCGCGTAGGGCATATCATAGCTGAATTAGGATATGGGGGTTTACAGTCAGGCACAGACACCCAATACTTAGATGAGGTCATGGTAACTAGGACAGCCAAGTGGAAACGTTGATTCCAAGCGATCCACAGGTGAAACAATAAAATGATGCCATTCCGTTGATTTTGAATCCTATGTATTTTAGCACTTCTAGTTGAAGTATAGTTTGAATGGATGTCTATAGTTTATGTAGATCTTGTCTAACTTAGGCAGGTCTCCCTTTTATTTTTTGATAAAACTAGAAAAGGAAAGTGTGTCATTGAGGCTATTAGGAGACACACTTTCCATTCTAAAAATCCATTGAGCCTATTTACAAAGGATAAGATTCAATGGCTTTAAAGCGTACTGTTTTATCATTTCCATTGTGTTTGGCCCAAAAGTTTTTAACGATTGGGGGTATCATTTCCATTCTTTGTCTCTCACGTGGTCTCTAATGTGAGTCTTAAATTGGCGAATAGTTTTGCCCACATTATTTAAGGGACAACCCACACATCATAAGGTGAAACACCCCTGGAGTAAGACATTTGACATTCTTCCAGATGGTATATTGCTGGTTCGTATTGACACTGCTAAATGTGGATCCCGTGGTGATATAGGGGCAAGCCTTCCATCTACCACACCTAAAAGTGTCTGGTCGAGGATTACCCAGCCACGTTAAAGACCAGTGGATGGGTTATAGGTGACTGTGGACCAGCCAGTCTCTTAGAGTTTTTCCTCGTCTGTAAGTCACCAAGATATGTTCCCTGATGTCATCATCCAACCTAAGTATTCTCCAATATTTACTCAAGGCCTGTTTAATAGGTACTTTTGATGCACAAAATGTAGCAATCAGCCTTGTGATTTCAGCCTCTACAGGTTTTTGTTTAGCCATCAAAAGATGCTCTTTGTTGGCAGCCCTGGCCTGTAATTCCACCTCTTTAATTAATGATTTGGGGAAACCCCTATTAATGAAATGTTTTTCCATGTCTTTGGCTTAACTAATATAGTCATCGATATGGCTGCATTTTCTAGGTAAAGGCTATTGGTGGCCTTCTGTTTACAATGGACCTTAGTTTGGATTGTGCAGTCCTGTTGGAAATTGATGGCCAAATCCAAAGAAGTCAGGGACGACTGATTTCACTAATAGAGAAAAGACCCAAGTTGTTGGTGTTAAGGGCTGAAGCAAAGTCATGGAAGTCCTGTACAGTTGATGTTGAGAATAACAGGACATTGTCCATGTACCTTAGCCAGAGAACCACTGACGACGTCCATCTGGAAAATTCATCAGAGAAGACCACAGTTTCCTCCCACAAGCCAAGGTACAGATTTGCATGTGTAGGAGCCACAGGCCTCCTGATAGCTGTACCTTGCTACTGGTGGAAGATGTGGCCTTTAAAGGAAAATAAATTATTTTCCAAAACAAATCTCAAAAGTCTAAGAAGAAATTATGGCCTCTAAATATTCCAGGTAGAATCCCACCGATCGCAAGCCCAGTTAGTGTGGGAAGGAGCAACGACAATGCTTCAACATCCAGGCTTGCGGTCAGTGTACCAGGTTCCAAGGAGATTCCCTCCAGATCTTTCAGGACATCCATTGTGTCCCTTGTGTAGGACGGGAGACCGGTCACAAAAGGCCTCAGATTATTGATGCCAGAGACAATGGTATCACTTAAAAAGTCAACCCATAAAAAAATCGCCAAGACCGGGTATTGTGGTAACATGAACTTTGATTCCTCCTTACTGATAAGTTTTTTGGTCAAAGCCTCAGCCAGAATCAACTCAAGCTCCTTGCTAAGCTTCAAAGTAGGGTTAAAGCGTAAAGGACGGTAACATTGTGTATCATGCAAGATGCGCTCACACATATAATTGTAGTACCACAATGTTACCGACCAAGTCAGATGGCTTGATAATTAAGTTCTTCTCTCTCTCCAGGGACAGTAATCCATGACTTTCCTGAGGTGATAGATTATTGGACTCATAATTGTCAAAACCCTGTAGACCCTTTAATTCGGCGGTCATTAATTCAAGAAACAAATCAATATGTATTGTGTCTGCCACTGGAGGAGCTCGCATACGATTGGGTTTCAAGTCTGTGAAGGGTTCTTCAGCTTCTGGGGTGTTGGCCACATCCCAAATCTCCTTCCGAATGTCAAAGCTCCTTAGGTCTTCGGGTTCCAAGCCCAACACCTCTTTTTATCATTATGTTTAAAGAACTTAATCCATTTGAGCTTCTTTGCAAATAAGTGCAAGTTTTTTCAGAGGAGAAGAGATCAAATTCAACTGTTGGGACAAAGGACAAACCCTTACTCAGTAGTTGCATTTTGGCCTGACTGAGGGGATGATCTGATAAATTCGATGTTAGATGACTATCGGGTGTTCAGTCTATTCCTTGTTGCCTCTCAGTAGATGCCTAGCAATGGGTTTATTCCTGTCTAAAAAAAGAGACGTTCTGTTCAATGCTCCTCTGGAACCACAACCTTTACCTCTCTGTCCACCCCTAGGATATTTGGGCCGTGTGTCCTTGTCATTAGACGAGGAAGCTTGACTTCTCTCAGAGTCAGTAGTTTTTCCAAAAAGAGATATTCACAATGTTCTTTACACTCTTTTAAATCCCTTTGAAACTGAAAATGCTTACGTTCTTTGAGATGCATCGTGAAATGGTTTAGTGTCTGCTGTAGGGCTTTTTCTTTCTTCTCGAAGCACATATGTATAGTTTTGGGCAAAAGGGGCCACTATGGTGATGCCTTTTGTATTAGCAATTTGGAACAGAAGGAGCAGGGGAAAGCGAGGGAGGGTATGGCCTACTCCTACAAGCATCACATATCCGTATGTGTTACAAACACCTAGTCCACTGCCAAAAAAGAACATACGATATGAAACCTATTGTACTCCTCAAAAGAAGGAAACAAGGAGAAATGAGGCAAGACTATAGCAAATGAAAAAATTCAGTATATAACAAGCGTTATTCACATTGATACATTTGACAACACATATACGTAGTTTGTTTAAAACATATAGTTGATGAGGTATTATAGTAGTGGTGTAAAGAAAAAAAGCAGTCATGCCCGGACATATAGTAGGAGATGTATGGTAAATAAGATAAATGAGGACTGGTAGATAAATGAGTCAGGACCCATAAGGAGTTGCAGGTAACTAATAATTGCTTGCACAGCAGAAGATTTACATAGAGGGACCATTAAGTGACATGCCTTTCCTTACCAGGTAGTGAAGTGTGGTGTGCTCCAATGTCCGGGGATGACTGGGTCCCTGACGTGCGTTTCAGCTCGCACTGAGCCTTCGTCTAGGAGCGTTTGTCTGTATGCCTTTTGTAGGGGGATTTTTTTTTTATGTGGGGAAATGTCATTGTATTTTTATGAAAAATGTATTCATTTTTTTTTTGTGTGTGTGTGTTTTTACTTTATATGTCCCCCATGAGGTCATAAAAGGTCCTTTCACCTTTTTTAAACATTTTTTTTATTTCACTTATTTTTTTTCTTTTACAAGTTTGCCCCTTTAACTGAGGCATCTATAAGAGCCCCAGTTAGAGGAAAATGACCTGTGTCTGCTGATGCTGATCAAAGCTGTACTGGGTCTAATTAGACGCAGCAGCTCTGTTTAACCCCTTTAGACCCGGTGGTCACGTCCATGGCAACCAATCAGAGCGCAGGTTTACTTTTTGCACAGTTGTTTATAAAATGACAGCTGATCTCTGATTGGTTTCCATTGGCAACTGGAACAGTTTTAACTTCAGACATTTCTGATAAATCTGCCCTTCTCTGTATCGCTATCCATCTTACCTCACACATAAGTGTCTTGTACTCATTGCCTGTAGTAACCAATCACAGTTCAGAGCTCATTTTAATGACCTGTGGCAGTGTAGCTACCAATCATAGCTCAGCTTCCAACTGCCATAGCAGCAGACAATGGCTCCTGTATATGGTCGGTAATAAGTGAATTTTGGAAAGTGTGTGGGGGGGGGGCTTAAAACCTGGTTGTTCTGTGAGTCACAGGCACCAACTGTGCGACAGTACAGATTACTTTAGCGGACATACATACACACACATCCAGCTTTACATATTAGATGCAATAGATGCTGTTGTATTCTTTCTTTCTTGTCATGTTCCACTGCTATATGAAGTGTTGCTCTTTCTACTTGCACAGAAGTAGGGGCTGCCAGGGAGTTCTAAGAAGGTACCGGCATTTGCCTCCTTACTGGAGAAGCCAGTTTTCATCTACCTGACCACACCCTAAATGGTTTTCTGATTGTGAGATTTTTGTGAGATTATGGGGGGGGGATTAATTAAGACTGGCACATTGAACATGAGACTTTATTTCCCCCCTGCTGGTGTACTAATATTTTTCTATACATAAAATATGGAGGAAGAGCCCGACGAGAGGTTCAGGAAGGCGCTTGGTGCAAACAGCAGACGTAGAGATCCAATGGATAAAGGAATCTCTTTTATTATTGTTAAAAATATTTATCTCATAAAATGAGCATATGCATAACGTATTAAAAATACAGTGCGACGCGTTTCAGCTCTGGACTAGAGCTTTCATCAGGCATAGTGTAAAGTCTCGATTTCTGCTGCGACATTCGGGTGGTAGGGTCAGAATTTGGCGTCAACAACATGAAAGCATGGATACATCCTGCCTTGTATCAACGGTTCAGGCTGGTTGTGGTGGTGTCATGGTGTGGGGAATATTTTCTTGGCACTCTTTGGGCCCCTTGGTACCAATTGAGCATCGTTGCAACGCCACAGCCTACCTGAGTATTTGTTGCTGACCATGTCCATCCCTTTATGACCACAATGTACCCAACATCTGATGGCTACTTTCAGCAGGATAATGCGCCATGTCATAAAGCTGGAATCATCTCAGACTGGTTTCTTGAACATGACAATGAGTTCACTGTCTCAATGGCCTCCACAGTCACCAGATCTCAATCCAATAAGCATCTTTGGGATGTGAGGAACGGGAGATTCGCATCATGGATGTGCAGCCGACAAATCTGCGGCACTGTGTGATGCCACATGTCCAATACTGGCCGCACCCAATCTCTGAGGAATGCTTCCAGCACCTTGTTGGATCTATGCCACGAAGAATTGAGGCAGTTCTGAAGGCAAAAGGGGGTCCAACCCGTTACTAGCATGGTGTACCTAATAAAGTGGCCAGTGAGTGTAATATTGAGAAATAATAGATGATCCTTATCGAGAATAACAGAAAAAAATTCCACACCAGGTTTATTAACAGAACAAGAATACAAATTTTTTTACTAATAGAACAGCCCAGTCGGCCATACTTCTATCACCTACCTAAGGTGCATAAGAATCTCTCAAAACCGAATCTCACAGAATCTCAATAGGATGTCCTTTAACCGAAGAGGCGCTTGTGTGCAAACAGCAGACGTAAGATCCAATGGATAAAGGAATCTCTTTTATTATGTTAAAAATATTTATCTCATAAAATGAGCATATGCATAACTATTAAAAATACAGTGCGACGCGTTTCAGCTCTGGACTGAGCTTTCATCAGGCATAGTGTAAAGTCCTCGATTTCTGCTGCGACATTCGGGTGGTAGGTCAGAATTTGGCGTCAACAACATGAAAGCATGGATACATCCTGCCTTGTTCAACGGTTCAGGCTGTTGTTGGTGGTGTCATGGTGTGGGGAATATTTTTCTGGCACTCTTTGGCCCCTTGGTACCAATTGAGCATCGTTCAACGCCACAGCCTACCTGAGTATTTGTTGCTGACCATGTCCATCCCTTTATGACACAATGTACCCAACATCTGATGGCTACTTTCAGCAGGATAATGCGCCATGTCATAAAGCTGGAATCATCTCAGACTGGTTTCTTGAACAGACAATGAGTTCACTGTACTCAAATGGCCTCCACAGTCACCAGATCTCAATCCAATAGAGCATCTTTGGGATGTGATGGAACGGGAGATTCGCATCATGGATGTGCAGCCGACAAATCTGCGGCAACTGTGTGATGCCATCATGTCAATATGGACCAAAATCTCTGAGGAATGCTTCCAGCACCTTGTTGGATCTATGCCACGAAGAATTGAGGCAGTTCTGAAGGCAAAAGGGGGTCCAACCCGTTACTAGCATGGTGTACCTAATAAAGTGGCCAGTGAGTGTAATATTGAGAAATAATAGATGATCCTTATCGAGAATAACAGAAAAAAATTCCACACCAGGTTTATTAACAGAACAAGAATACAAATTTTTTTACTAATAGAACAGCCCAGTCGGCCATACTTCTATCACCTACCTAAGGTGCATAAGAATCTCTCAAAACCGAATCTCACAGAATCTCAATAGGATGTCCTTTAATAATAGACACAAATTGTATCACCAACAATTTGTCGCAATATGTTGATCTATTCTTTCAAAAATATATTTGCAACATGAATAGTTATTTACGAAATTTGATTTAATTAAAATATTGAAGGACCAAACATGGGAAGATGATTGCATCTAATTCACTCTAGAAGTCACAGCATTATGATGTCACAGATCATGAATTGTGGTTATCCAGCATAGAGGTAATAATTAAATATGATCCAGAAATATCAATCCAAGTTAAGGGGGCGGCCATGGGCACAGAAGTGACACCCTTATATGCAAACTTGTTCATTAACATCTTTGAGGAGATATATATTAGACCTCTAAATATACACAAAGGTAAACTAAATATTTATAAAAGGTATATTGGTGACTTCTTTCTAGTTTTGAAAGCAGATATAAAGTCATTAACCTCCTTTTAGAATAAATAGAATGAGAACAAAGGGGGGAATCAAATTCACATTGAATCAGGATAAAAGTCATATTGAATTCTTAGATCTAGTGGTTAATCATTATGGAATTTGTTACATGGACATACTTCACAATGTAACAGCTATTTGTGTCAACAGCTATTTAGATTTCAGAAGTAATAATTACAAAAAATGGTTAAAAAATGTCACTTATAGCCAATTTAACCCCTTAATGCACCTTGATGTTGGAGAACATCTTGGTGTGCTTATATTTAGTGCACCAGAAGTAGAACCTCTGCGATTCGTGCATAAGGCCGGTTGTATGCGACAGCGATGCTTTTGCACAAGCAGCGAGAATTGTGACTCAAACATGACAGCATCTAAAGGGGGACAAAAAAAGTGTGCAAAAGAGTAAAAAAAATTCTTAAAAAAAATTCAAACACAATAAAAGTCCCCTAAATGCCCCATATAATATAAAACTCCCCAATCACATAATAAGTGAAAATCACCACACAAACCACACATATTAGGTATAAAATTATTACTGAACCTGTATGGTAAACACAAAAAATAAAATAAAAAGCAAAGCACAAATTTTTATTTTTGCTCATCCAACCATACATTAACACCATAAAAAACCATCAAAAAGTCACATTTACCCCATCATAATACCAATGAAAAGTACTAGTTGTCCCACAAAACAGCTCAATCAACACAAAATAAAAATGTTACACCTCTTAGAACTAGTGTAGAACTAGTCAAACATAAAAAGTTATATGAATATAAATAAACCGTACTGACATTTAGAACATAAATTACATGTAAGCTATTCTATTTGATTCTTAAAACACAAAAAAGGTAAATATTAACGGCAGAGCAGATTTTTTCTTTTGCATCTTCCCCCATAAAAGGTAAATAAAGGTTAAGCAATGGTGTACTGTGCCCTCAAATATAGTGTTACTGTATGTTTTGAGGGCTCTAATTTTCATAATGGGTCCACTCTTTCACATTTATTGCCCTACTACCTTAGGGGCTCAGCACATGCAACATAGTACCTGGAATCTGTTCCAGCAAAATCCACCCTCCAAAAGCCAATAGAAGCTCCTTTCCTTCTGAACTCCACTATGCACCCCAACAAAGCTTTGTGATTATTTGGAGGGTAAAGCAAGGTTTGTTAAAATAAGCCAATGTAAATACTTTCTGTAAAACATCTGTGGTAGTAAAAGGCTGAATATAAACCTTGAGTGTTCACTGTTCAGGAACGTTGGGAACTTTTCAAATGCATAATGGCACCTGAAAATAGCGTTATCACAATCTGCCCTCTAAAAGCTTAAAGTCCTTCCTTCCATTCTGTGCACTGCTACCATTGGATCTACCTTGTTTGGTAGATCCCTTATGGTAGGTTTCATTTAAGCTTCATGTGCCCAAAACGTGCAGTTTCCAGCCGAAACTTGCACTGTCATTGGCAGTTAAGTGCCACTCACCCACCAATGACAATAAAAAAAAAAAGACTGCCAAAGCCACAAACTCTGGAAGAATAGGACCTGCCCTATGTGGCTCAGTCCATAGCTGTGAAAGGGGATATGTGTTAAACAGCATGAGCGTAACAATTGCGGTCACAGAGGGTCCCACAGCTGCCACAGATTAATATAAGAGCATATGTACATACTCTGCATTGTGTTCCTATATCAGTGCAGTGGACGAGCAGATGGCAGCTGCGGGCACTGCTCTCACAGACGCTTCTCCTTCACATGTCCCCAGAGAGCGGAATTTTCATCCTTCTGTCGAGGAGATTAGTATGATTTTCTACTATAGAGCTGATGCAGCAGGAGGCGAATGAGAATTGCCTCTCCTGCTTCAGGCAGCTCACTATAGCAACCTGGAACAGAAGACGCGTTGTAGTGCACATGTACATGTACGTAACATTTCACTGGAAACATAGCTGTGATTGGGCCAAGCACTGGACATTTGCATGGGGGGGGGGGGGTTACCAGCATCTGTCAAATTTAGGGCATAGGCAGGGTTTGCATTTAACAAAGTAAGGGGCTGGCAGTAGAAGAGAGTTTTTAGCCTATACGTATACTGCTTTACCTACATCAGCTCTAAGATGGACATTTTTATTGTGTAGGGGAAGATAAAGGGTAATAATAATATAACCCACCTTTTCATCCCTGTTCCTGCACAATAAAAAATGCCCATCTGTGTTTAATTAGTGTCTTCAAGCCACAAAGATATAGCAGTAGTGGTGGTGGTCATGGTTAGTGGAGATGGTGGCCCACATTACTTTTGCCCCAGGGGCACACATTTGTGTGCAGGACTGAGTACTTTTTTCAGCGCATGTTTCATATTAAAACATTGCAACCTCTTAGTGAAGTCATGCCCCCTTTTGTACACGTCATACAGGAATCTCAGAAGTGTCTTAAAGAGGACCTTTCACTACCTCACTTATATGGAGATCATGATACCATTCAGTAGGGGCTGCTACACAGATTCACGGGCACTTTGAATTTTCCTTCTAGCCCCCATAGTTGCGGAGGTATTAGTCCCGAAATCTGACCATTGTAATCTGTGTTCGGTCAGAGAGGAGGTGCTGGAGATGGGGTTGGAGGCATGTGTTATGCTAATCTTCTCTCATACTGTCAGTAGTGAGCTATTGAGCTAATTTCTCTATGAGCATCTAAAGGCCATGTTCACACACATTCTAATATTCTGTTGACATTAAAAATGCAATGTTACACGCATTGTAAACACGCATGAAATGTAAACGGAAATGCAAATGTTATGTAAACATAAGTGCAAACGAGACATCAACGCATACACCACAGGGACGTAAAGAAGTGTAAAACAAGACATAAACACAACCAGCATGTAAATGAATGTGTAAATGCAAACGTGAGTGCACAGAAGTGTAAATGCGCCGTAAACAAAAGTGCCTTTTAGGCAAACACGAGTCAAACTCGACATAAACGCAAATGCTGCGGAAACGTGACACAAAGGCAAATACAACGTAAGCTTAAACATGACGCACATTTGTTCACGCTTACGGCCGTTGCATAGCGTTTACGCTTCTGGGTTGTTTGTGTAGCGTTTCCCCTTAACCCCTTAAGGACGCAGCCTGTTTGCAGGTTAAGGCTCGCTACTTTTTTTAAAAATTTGACCAGTGTCTCTTCCTGTGGTAATAACTTTTCAACGCTTTAAGATATCTCTGTGATTTCTCATTGTAGTTTATGTTAGTAGTGTCATTTCGGTGATCCGTTCCTTTTTTGGGGGGTAAAAATTAAAAAATTTAGGAAAAATTTGAAAAAAATTACTATTTTCAAAGTTTAAAATGTTATACTTTTTAGACAAAAAGTGATACCACAAATTTTTTTTGATAGAAACCTTTTGCCATTGGTCTTCTTTTTATATCCATTATTTGTTTTAAGTTTCCATTTTTTTTATGGATGTGAGAAGGTTTGAAGTTTTAGTAGCAACTTCTCAGATTTTCTTGAAATTTGAAAAATGCGAACTTTTTGGTGATCAATTCAGTTTGGAAGTGCCCTATAAAGGCTTATGTACTATATACCCCCACAAGTAACACCATTTTATGAACCTAACATCTCAACCTATTCAAATCAGCATTTAAGAAGTCTGTTAACCCTTTAATTATTTTTCCGGAAGCATATGAAAATGGAGTGGAAATTTTGAAATTTCAATTTTTGATTTCAATCTTTCCAATTTAGCCCTACAATGGATACATTCAGAAGGAATTTGAGGTAAATATATATTCCTAATTTCTTGCACTGCTTCTTCCGAGTACGGCAATACCAGACATGTGGATGTCAGCTGCTGTTTCCCCGCACAGTGATGTCCAGAACAGAGTTAGCGATACTGGGAATTTGGAAGGCCAATTTGGCTGCAAATATTTTGTGGTGCCACAGTGTAATTGAAGAGCCCCTGAAGTAAAAGTACAAAGTACAATAGAAAACCCCCCAAAATGTCACCATTTCGAGAACTAGACCCCCAAAGAATTTATCGGTGGTTGTGGTGAGCATTTAACCCAACACGCTGGTCAAAATTGAATGCAAAGAAAGGTGCAGAGTAAAAATTGCGTTTTTATCTCAAAAAGTGCTCATCTTAAAATAGTGCCTCAATACTGTGCCCAACCCATGCCAATTTAGACAAACACCCCAAAAATCATTCTGCGGGTTGTCGAGTACAGCAATACCACACGTGCCAATAATTACAGACTGGGCACACGAAGGATGAGAACGGAAGAGTGAAATTGTTGATTTTCCAGCTCCGTTTTCACCGTTTGGATTTGGAGTGCCATGTCATGTTGGCAGGGCCCGGTGAGTGCCAGTGCAATAGAAAGAAAACCCCCCAAAATGTCACCATTTCGGAAACTAGACCCCTCAAAGAATTTATCGGTGGTTGTGGTGAGCATTTTAACCCCCAACACGCTGGTCAAAATTGAATGCAAAGCAAATGGTGCAGAGTAAAAATTGCGTTTTTATCTCAAAAAAGTGCCTCATCTTAAAAATAGTGCCTCATATACTGTGCCCAACCCATGCCACTTTAGACAAACACCCCAAAAATCATTCTGCGGGTTGTCCCGAGTACAGCAATACCACACATGTGCCAATAATTTACAGACTGGGCACACAGAAGGGATGAGAACGGAAGGAGTGAAATTTTGATTTTCCAGCTCCGTTTTCACACGTTTGGATTTGGAGTGCCATGTCATGTTGGCAGGGCCCGTGAGGTGCCAGTGCAATAGAAACCCCCAATAAATGATACCATTACGGAAACTAGACCCCTCAAAGAATTTATCGGTGGTTGTGGTGAGCATTTAACCCCCGACACGCTGGTCAAAATTGAATGCAAAATAAATGGTGCAGAGTAAAAATTGCGTTTTTATCTCAAAAATGTCATTTTAGTGCCTCATATACTGTGCCCAACCCATGCCACTTTAGACAAACACCCCAAAAATCATTCTGCGGGTTGTCCCGAGTACGGCAATACCACACATGTGCCAATAATTTACAGGCTGGGGACACGGCAGGGGTCAGGAAGAAAGAAGCACAATTTAGGTTTTCAAGCTTCGTTTTCACTAGATTGGTAATGGGGGGTACCCCGGAGGTACCAGTACAATAGAAACCCCCAAGTAGTGACCCATTTTGGAAAGGGCACCCCTCAAAGAATGTATGTAGGCTTGTATGAGCATTTTAACCCCCAACACGCTGGTCAAAATTGAATGCAAAGTAAATGGTGCAGAGTAAAAATTGCGTTTTTATCTCAAAAATGTCATTTTAGTGCCTCATATACTGTGCCCAACCCATGCCACTTTAGACAAACACCCCAAAAATCATTTTGCGGGTTGTCCCGAGTACGGCAATACCACACATGTGCCAATAATTTACAGGCTGGGCACACGGCAGGGGTCAGGAAGAAAGAAGCACAATTTAGGTTTTCAAGCTTCGTTTTCACTAGATTGGTAATGGGGGGGTACCCCCGAGGTACCAGTACAATAGAAACCCCCAAGTAGTGAACCCATTTTGGAAAGGGCACCCCTCAAAGAATGTATGTAGGCTTGTATGAGCATTTTAACCCCTAAGGTGCTGGCTCAAATGTAATACAAAGTGAGTAGTGCAGAGAAACAATTGTATTGCAATTTATCAAATATGCCATTGAAGTGACAAAAGTATTTTGCCCAACTCATGCCACTGGGGAAAAAACACATCAAAAATCATTCTGCGGGTTACCCCGGTTAGGGCAATACCCCATAGGAGGCAATAATCTGTAGGATGGAGACACGGCAGGGCTCAAAAGGGAATAACTTGTTGGAGCACAGACATTGTACATTTTTTTTTTCTTTTTGGCATCATGAAAGATTTGTAGATGCCAATAGAGGCCAGTACAGTAGAAACCCCTAAGAACTGACCCTATTTTGGAAACTACAACCCTCCTTGAATTAATCTAGGGGTATAGTTAGCATTTTAACCCCACAGGTGGACCCATGAAAAAGTGCAAAATGGATAGTGCATAGTAAAAAATATCCATTATGTCATTTTGTGCCCAGCTGCTGCCATGGGAGACAAACACCCTAAAAATCATGATGCATGTTTTCCCGGGTAAAGCATACGGGACAGTAATCTACAGGCTGGGCACATGGCAGGGCTTAGAAGGGAAGGTGCGGCATGATGTATAAGCTGTGCGTCAGGGTAACAACAGGGTACTCTAAAAATCCAGGGATGTATGATAAATTCGGAAGCAATCTTTCATACATAACCCTGGTTTTTCTGGGCATGTCTCACAGTGATGAATGGTGTCCTTCCGAATGCCATTTTTGGAGCACACCCTGCACCTCTTTTGTGACCTTCCCTTGCTGGCTGTTTGGGGAACTACTCCTGGAAAGTGCTGCCCTGGTACAATACGTGATGTGGCCTCACTTCCAGATGTGCTAGCACTCCCCCCTTCCTGGTCTCCAAAAAGAAAGTACTTTATTACCACCTCTTGAAATTCCAGGAATACAATGCCATATGCATGATGTGCACGGCCAGCTTCTTGTACCACACCCTTGACTTCCGCATGGCATTGTACGGCTGAAGCACCTGGTCAGACAAGTCCACCCCTCCCATGTATTTGTTATAATCTAAAATACAGTCTGGCTTGGGGGTTTCTGTACTGGCACCTCGTACTGGGACAGGGGTGGTGGTGTGCTCATGTATTGTGGTTAATACAAGGACCTCTCTCTTGTCCTTGTACTTAACACACAATACAGAGTCGCTGCATAGTGCCCTGCTTTCGTGCCTTTTAAGTTTTTGCACAAGAAGCGACTTAGGGAGACCTCTCTGATTTCTGCGTACAGTGCCGCATGCCGCAGTATTTCTGGAAGTGAGGCACTTGAACAGGGTGGTGCTCGTGTAGAAATTGTCCAGGTAGAGGTGGTAGCCCTGGTCCAGCAGTGGGTGCACTAAATCCCACACTATCTTCCCTGTAACACCCAGGAAGGGGGGGCATTCTGGGGGCACTATAGTGGAGTCCTTCCCTTCATATACCCTGAACTTGTATGTGTACCCTGATGAACTTTCGCACAGCTTATACATTTTCACACCATATCTTGCCCTCTTATTGGGCAGGTACTGGCGGAATTGAAGTCTCCCTTTGAATTGTACCAGGGACTCGTCTATGCTCACATGTTTGGCGGGGGTATATGCCTGGGCAAACTTGGCACTAAAAATGATCTAATATGGCCTGACTAAATAACCGATCATAACTGGGTCACCCCTGGGTGGGCAAGTGTGTTGTCAGTGTAGTGCAAAAACTTATGGATGGTTCAAAGCGCATCGCTCAGCCATGCGGAACATGGGGGTGTGGTACAGTATATCTTGCTCCAGTAGTCCCTGATGAAGGCTTCTTTACTTTCCCCATGAGGAGTATTATGCCCCAATACTTGTTACATCTTGCTGAGTGAACAGGGTCCACCTGTAGGGTTGTGATAAAAGGACGTGGGGGGGTTTTGGGCAATATGTTGTGCAGGTAAAGATTGTCTGAAATATAATATATTCAGCAGCTCCTCATCAAAAAAAAACTTAAAAAGTCCACAGCTCTGGCCTGTCGTGTCAAAGTTAATGCCAGGATGGCCCAACAGCGGACTGAGGGGTATAATTATCTGGGGCTACCATGTGGGGTCAGTGGAAGCACCCGACGCTTCTCCTGCAGAAGTCCCAGAAACTTCTCTGCAGAAGTCCCAGGCACTTTCTCCTGCAGAAGTCCCAGGCACTTCTCCTGCAGAAGTCCAGGCACTTCTCCTGCAGAAGTCCCAGGCACTTCTCCTGCAGAGTCCCAGGCACTTCCCTGCAGAGTCCCAGGCACTTCTCTGCAAGTCCCAGGCACTTCTCCTGCAGAAGTCCCAGGCACTTTCTGCAGAAGTCCCAGGCACTTCAATCGCAGAAGTCCCTGGAACCCTACGGCGCCTTTTGGGGGTCCTTCCAGGTCTCGCGACGTGGTGACAATTCTAAAATAGGATGCGCTCGCGCAGTAGTGTACTGCGCTGAGGCCAAAGTGGGAAGCTGCGCAGTACAGCTACGCGCGGAGGAATCCGGTTACATGGCATTGCGGCGTGCCTTCTGGTATGTGGCGTTTGTCTCACATTTACATTGAGTTTATGCATCGCACCATTTGTGGCACGTTTAGCTTATGCAGCGCATTGAAACTACGAAAATCTAGGACTGATAAACGCACCTCAAGACTGCATAAGCGTAAATGTGCCAAAAATGGTGGCAACGCTGCAAAAGGTAAAGAGTAAAGTGGCGCAAAGCTACATAAACGTTACGCACGGGCCGTAAGCGTACCGTTAATGTCGCAAAGCGGAAACGTGACACAAACCAGTGTGAGCTTTACTGTGATGCAAACGGCACGTAAACAGAATTGTGATGCAAAAGCTGCATAAAAGTAACGCCTACGGTGCGTAAATGTGACATTAATGTTGTGGTAAGCTCAAACCTGGCGCAGCATAAAAACTGCTGCAAACATGCGCTGTGTAAGCGTAAGCAAATGGCGTGTAAGTGGAAGATGACGCAAACGCCACGTAAGCACAAACGTAGCTAAAGCGCAAAACAATGCGCAAGAGTAAAAGTGACGCAAACACTGCATAATCAGAAACGTAACGCAAAATGCGCGATAGTGCAACGTTTGTAGAAAACGCTGCAAAGTGTATCGGATGCACGCGCGTGTGACCATGGCGTAAGCACCATAAGCGTAATCGTGATGCAAGTGCTGCTTAAGTGTAAACGTGCCGCAAATGCGTGTAAGCAGAACTGTGAACACACACGCCACGTAAGCGAAAAACCGTGCCGAAAAAAGGGCATAAATGAAAACGTGACGCAAGTGCTGCGTAAATGCAAACGACACTCAAACAAAGCAGAAGAGTAAACATGAAGTGAACGCAAACACAAGCTCAACTTACGTGTAAACCGTGACACCAACGCCAGTCAAGCATAACCGTGACAGAAACGCAACGCAAGCATGATGCAAACAACGCAATAAAATTACCGTGACACAACCCACACGCCAGCGAATCTGGTGAAACGTGATTCTTTATACGCAATGTCAACAAAATATTCGCAGAATGTGTGTGGACACAGCGCTGTTAGATGAACATAGAAAAAACTAACAGCTCAATATTCAGCTCTCTGACATTGCTGGCCTCTAATTGGACAGTACGAGAGAAGATTAGCATAACACAATCCCCCAGCTCCAACTCCTCCTTTCTGACCAAAACAGATTACAATGGTCAGAAACTTTGAAAGTTTTTTTTTTAATGCGGGATGGGCTGTATATACTGGGGCAGGGCTGGCAGTGCTGTATACTACTGGAGGCACGGCTGGGCAGTGCTGTTACTACTGGGGGCGGCTGGGAAAGATGTATACTAC
This sequence comes from Engystomops pustulosus, assembly GCA_019512145.1. NCBI lineage: Eukaryota > Metazoa > Chordata > Amphibia > Anura > Leptodactylidae > Engystomops > Engystomops pustulosus. The sequence continues at coordinate 84,037,146 of CM033646.1, read as the reverse complement.
TGGGGGCAGGCTGGGGGCGTTTTACTACTGGGGCCAGGCTGGGCTGGGCTGTATACCACTGGGGCAGGCTTGGAGTGCTGATATACTGGGCAGGCTGGGCTGTTATACTACCAGGGGCAGGCTGGGCAGTGCTGTATACTACGGGAGCAGGCTGGGCAGTGCTGGCAGTGCTGTATAATACTGGGGGCAGTGGAGTGTGTATAACTAATGGGGCAATGGGCAGGCTGTATACTACTGGGGGCAGGCTGGCAGTTGCTGTTATAATACTGGGGGCAGGCTGGGCAGTGCTGTTAAACTGGGGGGATGGGGCAGTGCTGTATACTATGGGGCAGCTGGATAATTGGCAGGTACTAGGTGCAGGCGGGGTGGCTTGTATACTACGGGGGCAGGCTGGGATGGCTGTATACTACTGGGACAGGTGTTGTATACTATAGGAGCTGGCTATACACTGGGGGGGGGTCTGTGACCAATCCATTTCCCACCTCGGCTTATACTCGAGTCAATAGGTTTCCCAGTTTTTGGTGGTTAAAATTAGGGGTCTCGGCTTATAGATCAAACATCTTCTATGATTAATACTTTTGAGTAAAAACTACAAAAGTGCTCAAGGAATGATACCTTTATTTGGCCAACCAGAAAAATTAATATAATCGGGGGGACCTTTATGTAATAAGTGGCGGCTGTATGCATTTAGTATGGGGCTGAAATGAAATAAAAATGGGTGGTTATTGTGCAGTATTTAGTGAATAAAATATTATTCATCCACGATTATACAATACACCTGTCACAGTGTGGTCATTTTGGTGTGCGGGAATATGTATGAATATTTGGGTGTCATGTGTTTATAGGATGATGCCCACCATTTCTCTTGTATAAACCTGGAAGATGAGTCATGGCGGGAAGATCACACCAAAGGGAAGGGACAACACTCAGGGACGTCATCTGTAAGCAGAACTGGTATCTACTATTCAATGGCCACTACCACAGTGGTAAATACTGCCCTGTGTGTGTATGGTTTTTGCTCTTTCATTATGTAATAATCATAGTAAAAATGGTAACTTCGGCCTTGACAGAGTTATCATGCTGATATTGTCAATGCATAGCTGTGTTTGTATAATTACAGTATGCGGTGAAGATCACGATAAATGGAGGATAAATTTTATTAAATGATGGTAATACTGGTCTTCGTATAGAGTTTTGGTCATTATCATGATGGTGGTATTTGATGCATTTGTATGGTCAGGGCTGGACACACCATACCACCAGAGGAGGGAGGAGAATTTGTGGCTCTAGCCTATTCCTGCTCTGCATTTGAGCAGCAATGGAGGTCCGAGTGAGAGAAGGAAAAGAGGCATTAACCCCTCCTCGTCCTATATGTAGGGATGCCTTGTGAGGGTGGTTTATTTTAATTTCCCAGTTCGCTTTACAGGGCGGCAATAAGCCCTCAAGACTGTGTCCCTAATACACATATAGACCACCGCATCTCTCCCCCAGACCGTGAGTTCACCCCTGTATTATGATGATCTTAAGCAGCTGAGATGTGTATTATGTAATACTGCAGCAGCTAAGTTAGTATCATGATTTTTGCAGCAGCTGAGGTGTGTATTATAGGTATTATGACATTCTCCAATTCCTTCTGCATTTATGATGTTGTTGCAGCTCCTGCTTTGCATGTTAAGGCTCTGCAGAAGCTGTGGTGTGGATTATGAGGGGAGCCCACCAGTTTTTTGCCCTGGGGCCCTAACTAATCTTGAACCAGCCCTGGTTGTGGTAATGCTGTGGGTCACAGTTTGGAGGTATCTTTTTGTGTATTGTAGTGCTACTGTTTGGAATATTGGTTTAATGGTAAGTTTTATTTGGTAACAATAGGTTTTTATTATTAGGTTGAGAATGGAAGTGGTTTAATAAAGGTAGGAATTTTTTGAATCTTAAACTTAAATACCATTGTTTATAATTCTCTAGTGCTTTGGCTTCTTTGTTTTTTAACTGTCGTAGCTTTAGATATATTTTTTAATGTGGTTCTTCATACTGCTGTGACCCTAAAACTGGCCATGTGGGTTGCCATAACCCACACACACTGACTATTCAGGATAAAACATAAGATAAAAAGTCAAGGGGAAAAAGAGGTCAGAAAAGGATAACCTACTTTACAGAGAGATACGTTTCCCCTGGCATGGAAATTGTTTTTTTTGTAGAGTGATTATACACATTGAACTTTGCTTTTATAGGATGATGCTGATTGTGGCCATGAACTGAATCTGATGGATGCTTTCCAGCAATGCCTTTACTAATAACCTTTCTTGTTTTTGGTGTATTTAGTATACTGTTTACTTTATTATTTTTACAAAAGTTTGGATTAGAATGGGCAGCTAATGTACTCAAGAAGGGGTCAAAACATGAACTGCTCAGAAACTACAGAACAGAAAGTTAAATTTTTTCTGTGTGAAAAAATTAGGATTTTTAGAGATGCTGCCATGAAGTATTTCAATGATAGCAACCTTTTAATATGAGAATGGAATAAGTTCTGTGCAGACTAATGTAAAAGTAATTTGCAGACTGGTTCTACGAGTCCAGTCCAGGGTCTCCCAATTTCTGCACTATACTTTACTATCCCCCATGCAAATTGATTTTTCATAGCTATATGGACGTTATCTCTTTGTGCAAATCCCTTATGGGGGGGCCACTGACCTTTTCCAATTGTGTGTAAAAGAAATTTTGCTAAGGTTAGTATCTTGCACGTCAAGATGCTATGTGAGATGTGAACCCCTTGTGAATTTTCATGAGAGGAAGGCTATAGCTATACAGTCTACAGTTTTTATTCAGATGCAAGCATATATAGCATAACTAAAATTAAAATGGGGATGGAGTCCAAAAGCAATCTTACATATTAGCTACGGAAATGAACCAAGCTTACTACATAGAAACACTATCCAAACCAAGATACCCCAAAGAAACATTGCCAGAGAAACAATATTACTACATAGAAATGTTAGCGGTAGGAACCATGATTACTACACAGGTTAAGAACCAGTACCAAATGCACAAATAAATGAAGGTGCCAGAATCAGGCTTAATGGGTTAACATTTACTAAGAGCCCCGTGCTCCAGTGTTTCTGCCAGACTTTGCGGGTTCTTTGTGCAATCCTGCTGCACATGTACTAAGGAAGTTTCAGAGACACATTTGCACGGACTGTTTTGTGACGCAGATGCACTAGTCTTCATGCGACACACAATGTCTAAACTGAAGGGGACCTTTGGTGCTTGTCAGACCATGCACCAGATTAACATGCAAGTCCAAAGATTGTGTTGCATGTCCCATGTTAAAGTGGACCATAAAAAGTGGTAAAACTTGTGGCGCAGTGCATCGGGTGCCTGATTCATGAACAAGAGGCGCCAGTAAATCATGAATCTGGTTGCCCTTTGCACTATACGAGGCAAACTGCACATAGTACAGACTGCACTGTTCTTAGTAAATGTGCCCCAATGAGATATGGTACAAGAACAAAGATTACCACATACTTAGTTTCCAGAACCAGAGGGCGGAGCCTGACGCGCTTCATGGCAGATGCTCTTGCTGAGCTCCCACTACACAGGTTAAGCTCCAGTGAAAGGTATCACAATGTCACAATGGACAGGGATCACCCAGTAGCACCACAAGCACACCAAAATCCAGAAAAAATTCCAGTGGGCCTGGCTTGAGAGATGCTCATTAACCCCAAGAGGTCCGGCTACTTGTAGCACACTTTACCTGTCTATTTTAAGACAACATATTATGTATCTGTTCGTTTATGGAATCACATAGTCTCCGATAGGGTCTAGGAAATATGATGCATTTGTATCTCGACTCCTCCACAAATATGGCTTACGTGAAGGGCATCACATACAATTTTAGAGGGCTGGAACTCCCCAAAAAAGATCTCTATATATTAATATAAGTGTCAGGAAGAGTTGTTAAACATTTCTTATCGCGGCTTGAACTACTCCAGCTCACCAGAGATGAGAGGTCACAACTGCTAAAATCAGTTACACAAGAGGAAGGCTATACTGCTGTTCCAAATGGAGTGCCGGTTAGCTATTATAAAAAATTTGTTAAATCTCTTCTCCCTCAGTGTGGACATGGTGCAACATTCTCTTGGCGATGCCACTGTTCTGCCCCTATAACAGTAATTTCTAAATTGGGGAAAGACCCAGAATGTGTGGTAACAATATCACTTTCAACTGGAGGATGCAAAACTTGGAGTGAAATCTCTAGCCAAGAGAATAAGCACCTATTTGCAAAATAATTAGCAAAGAACAGACTAGATTTGACTGGTAGAGAGAGCAACCATAACTCCATGAGAGTCATACAAGCAATTTGCTTAGCAGAGAACACAAGATACTGTTGGTCCTTTTCGGCACAGGATGCTTTCGAGTATGTCAACTGACAGTATATGGAGGCGGTTCTGGAATGTTTGGGCTTTCCTTTGAATTTGTAAAAGCTATGACTTTATATGCCATGATTTGAGTAAACGGCCACACTGTTGGTGCGTTTCCCAGGGTGACTCTCGGCCTAGCCGCTTCATTATGACTAAAGAGACCTTGTTACAGGCCCTAAGGCAAAACACCCGAACATACAGGGGTTAGGATGTGAAAATCCTTTAAATGCCTTTTTTGGGATGATCTTTTGATCATGATATCAATCCCACAGAAGCATTTCCCATATGATGACCTTGTAGAGTTCGAGAGATATCAATAATTTGAGAATTAATTACATGAAATCAGAGATGTTGTACGTTTCTGCCACCAAAGTCAATAAGATCTTGAATAATCCTTCTGGTGGCCGAACTAAATATCCCTAACATATTTAGGAATTCAAGTAAAACTAACCCAAAATACCTAATGAAAGAAACCGTAGGCGGACACTAAATAAGGTTTCAGCCCAACTCACTTTCCAACTTTACCTATATTTCTTGGATGGGGCAAAAAATTTGCTCAAATCAATTTTTGTACCTAAAAATCTATACTTATGGCAGTAATTTAACCCAGCATTGCACCCATTAGGATGTGAACTGGAATTGGCATCCCTTTCATACTCGTCATTAGCTAAGTTATGGCTAATAGGAGACACCAGCAACATGCACCAATCCACTTTGAGGTCTAAGTAGTTAAATTCAATGAAAAACTAACATACTACAACACACAGCACACAGCTCTGAAGATGGAAGCTGATGGCGGGGATGACCACAAACAGTTGCTGGCTTGAGACCCAAGGAGTTGCAACAAGTGCCTGATGAATAATACAACTTTTCTTCTAACATTCTTACACTCAGAGGAATTGAGACATGAAACACTCCACACTCACCGAATGCTCTTATTAAAGGGGTTTTCCCAGGAAGAAAAGTTAGGCCCTATCCACAGATTAGGGCCTAACTGCTATCAGTGGGAGTCTCAGTGCTGAGGACCCCCACAGATCACCAAAAGGAGGGTGCGATGGGGTACCACGTACCTCCATCGGACCCCCCGTCGCTCCTTCAGACTCGGCGATCTACATCAGCTCCACAGAGATAATGGAGCAGAACTGTCATGCGCGGCCGTCCATTAGTCTGATGGAGCGACAAGGGTCCATCACTGAGACCTCCACTGTTCAGAAAGTTACTTTTCTTCGTTGGAAAACCCCTTTTAAGGATCCAGCATGGATGGAAAAATGGGTACAAAAAGGCGAAGCCTAAGGAAGCAATCTCTATTTACTAAGTTTCTTATCTCAGAATACAGGCGGTCCCCCTACTTAAGAACACTCGACTACATACGACCATAGTTACAAACAAACCTTGGATATTGGTAATTTATTGTACTTAAGTTTAGGCTACAATGATCAGCTGTAAACAGTTATCAAATGTGTCTGGAATGAAGCTTTAATGTATATGATTCTTATGACAACCCAACATGTTTAAATCCAATTGTCACAGCGCCAAAAAAGTGGCGGGGATTACAATGATAAAATATACAATTCCGACTTACATACAAAACACATTAAGAAACAAACCTACAGACCCTATCTTGTATGTAACCCGGGGGACTGCCTGTAAAGCATAATTACACCAGGATTACACAAGCATTCGCATTTTTTTTCAAACAAATGCATAAGATACAGAAGAATTGTACAAAGTTATAACCAGGTGGTAAAGTACCCCCTCCAGATTTCAGATGTAAAGCGGGAGGGCGCACATGCATTGGAAATGTGATGTGAAATTGCACAATTTTGGAAACAAATAGAAAGATAACTAATATCCACAAAAAAGAATCCAACTTAACCCAGCCACAGTTCTGCTTTGGCTGCCGAGTAAATCTTTGAAGCCCAAAAAAGTGATCTCTGCACATTCTTGTCAGGTATAAAATGTTAATACCCATGAGTGGCGGCAGAGGCACCCCCACAAGCTGAATGGTAGATAAGGTAGAACCACATCATTGGATAAAGGAAAATAGCCCAGCAGTAGGACTGAATTGGGTGATACTACCCATCTTTAACCACCCATGTTGTGTGTGCCCCTTCTGAATTTGATACTACTGAAATTATAGCAATGACCTACAAAATTACAGTAATTAAGGATTTAATACAGATGGAAACTTCGTATTAGTGACCAGTAACCAGGTCTGTTGGTATCTGTGTTAGTGTTTAGTATAGTAAAGACATATTTGTTTTTTCCCTCCCCCACGCTCACTCCTAACCCCGTACTCTCCGTACACCCCCCCTCCAATACCAATTTCCTATATCTTCCCAAGAATCTCTGATTTCGTCCCCTTCCCAAAAAGGGGACATTCAGTAACTAAAAGGTTTTGCATCTAGAACACATTCTAATACTTTCTTCTGTTCCCATAGAGATAACTATTATTGTCTTTACAGTAGCCAATAAGTAGAGTGCCCCCAAGTAAACAACATAGTCACTATGCCCCGATTGCTATCAAGTATTGTACTGATTGCTCCCACCTTTAAGCCAATATAGGAGTGGTGCCCACCAGACATCCCATATAGTACATTACACTCACAGTTAGGCCAATATAGTAACCAAGTTGCTGCAACAATGCAGCTAAACAATGATGCCACCACAGTAGCCATAATCGAACAGTCGGACGCTCGGCTAGCCACTTCCAATTTAGGTTTTCAAGCTTCGTTTTCACTAGATTGGTAATGGGGGGGGGTACATCCGAGGTACCAGTACAATAGAAACCCCCAAGTAGTGAACCCATTTTGGAAAGGGCACCCCTCAAAGAATGTATGTAGGCTTGTATGAGCATTTTAACCCCCAACACGCTGGTCAAAATTTTATGCAAAGTAAATGGTGCAGAGTAAAAATTGCGTTTTTATCTCAAAAATGTCATTTTAGTGCCTCATATACTGTGCCCAACCCATGCCACTTTAGACAAACACCCCAAAAATCATTCTGCGGGTTGTCCCGAGTACGGCAATGCCACACATGTGCCAATAATTTACAGGCTGGACACACGGCAGGGGTCAGGAAGAAAGAAGCACAATTTAGGTTTTCAAGCTTCGTTTTCACTAGATTGGTAATGGGGGGTACCCCCGAGGTACCAGTACAATAGAAACCCCCAAGTAGTGAACCCATTTTGGAAAGGGCACCCCTCAAAGAATGTATGTAGGCTTGTTTGAGCATTTTAACCCCTAAGGTGCTGGCTCAAATGTAATACAAAGTGAGTAGTGCAGAGAAACATTTGAATTGCAATTTATCAAATATGCCATTGAAGTGACAAAAGTATTTTGCCCAACTCATGCCACTGGGGAAAAACACATCAAAAATCATTCTGCGGGTTGTCCTGAGTACGGCAATACCACACATGTGCCAATAATTTACAGGCTGGGCACACGGCAGGGGTCAGGAAGAAAGAAGCACAATTTAGGTTTTCAAGCTTCGTTTTCACTAGATTGGTAATGGGGGGGTACCCCCGAGGTACCAGTACAATAGAAACCCCCAAGTAGTGAACCCATTTTGGAAAGGGCACCCCTCAAAGAATGTATGTAGGCTTGTATGAGCATTTTAACCCCTAAGGTGCTGGCTCAAATGTAATACAAAGTGAGTAGTGCAGAGAAACAATTGTATTGCAATTTATCAAATATGCCATTGAAGTGACAAAAGTATTTTGCCCAACTCATGCCACTGGGGAAAAAACACATCAAAAATCATTCTGCGGGTTACCCCGGTTAGGGCAATACCCCATAGGAGGCAATAATCTGTAGGATGGAGACACGGAAGGGTTTAAAAGGGAATAACTTGTTGGAGCACAGACATTGTACATTTTTTTTTCTTTTTGGCATCATGAAAGATTTGTAGATGCCAATAGAGGCCAGTACAGTAGAAACCCCTAAGAACTGACCCTATTTTGGAAACTACAACCCTCCTTGAATTAATCTAGGGGTATAGTTAGCATTTTAACCCCACAGGTGGACCCATGAAAAAGTGCAAAATGGATAGTGCATAGTAAAAAATATCCATTATGTCATTTTGTGCCCAGCTGCTGCCATGGGAGACAAACACCCTAAAAATCATGATGCATGTTTTCCCGGGTAAAGCATACGGGACAGTAATCTACAGGCTGGGCACATGGCAGGGCTTAGAAGGGAAGGTGCGGCATGATGTATAAGCTGTGCGTCAGGGTAACAACAGGGTACTCTAAAAATCCAGGGATGTATGATAAATTCGGAAGCAATCTTTCATACATAACCCTGGTTTTTCTGGGCATGTCTCACAGTGATGAATGGTGTCCTTCCGAATGCCATTTTTGGAGCACACCCTGCACCTCTTTTGTGACCTTCCCTTGCTGGCTGTTTGGGGAACTACTCCTGGAAAGTGCTGCCCTGGTACAATACGTGATGTGGCCTCACTTCCAGATGTGCTAGCACTCCCCCCTTCCTGGTCTCCAAAAAGAAAGTACTTTATTACCACCTCTTGAAATTCCAGGAATACAATGCCATATGCATGATGTGCACGGCCAGCTTCTTGTACCACACCCTTGACTTCCGCATGGCATTGTACGGCTGAAGCACCTGGTCAGACAAGTCCACCCCTCCCATGTATTTGTTATAATCTAAAATACAGTCTGGCTTGGGGGTTTCTGTACTGGCACCTCGTACTGGGACAGGGGTGGTGGTGTGCTCATGTATTGTGGTTAATACAAGGACCTCTCTCTTGTCCTTGTACTTAACACACAATACAGAGTCGCTGCATAGTGCCCTGCTTTCGTGCCTTTTAAGTTTTTGCACAAGAAGCGACTTAGGGAGACCTCTCTGATTTCTGCGTACAGTGCCGCATGCCGCAGTATTTCTGGAAGTGAGGCACTTGAACAGGGTGGTGCTGGTGTAGAAATTGTCCAGGTAGAGGTATTAGCCCTGGTCCAGCAGTGGGTGCACTAAATCCCACACTATCTTCCCTGTAACACCCAGGAAGGGGGGGCATTCTGGGGGCACTATAGTGGAGTCCTTCCCTTCATATACCCTGAACTTGTATGTGTACCCTGATGAACTTTCGCACAGCTTATACATTTTCACACCATATCTTGCCCTCTTATTGGGCAGGTACTGGCGGAATTGAAGTCTCCCTTTGAATTGTACCAGGGACTCGTCTATGCTCACATGTTTGGCGGGGGTATATGCCTGGGCAAACTTGGCACTAAAGTGATCTAATATGGGCCTGACCTTAAATAACCGATCATAACTGGGGTCACCCCTGGGTGGGCACTGTGTGTTGTCAGTGTAGTGCAAAAACTTATGGATGGCTTCAAAGCGCATCCTGCTCATTGCCATGTGGAACATGGGGGTGTGGTACAGTATATCTGAGCTCCAGTAGTCCCTGATTGAAGGCTTCTTTACTATCCCCATGAGGAGTATTATGCCCCAATACTTGTACATCTCTGCTGCAGTGACAGGGGTCCACCTGTAGGGTTGTGCATAAAAGGACGTGGGGTTTTGGGCAATATGTTGTGCAGCGTAAAGATTTGTCTGAAATATAATAATATTCAGCAGCTCCTCATCAAAAAAAAACTTAAAAAAGTCCACAGCTCTGAGCCCTGTCGTGTCAAAGTTAATGCCAGGATGGCCCAAAAAGTCAGGGACCTGAGGGGTATAATTATCTGGGGCTACCCATGTGGGGTCAGTGGAAGCACCAGACGCTTCTCCTGCAGAAGTCCCAGAAACTTCTCCTGCAGAAGTCCCAGGCACTTCTCCTGCAGAAGTCCCAGGCACTTCTCCTGCAGAAGTCCCAGGCACTTCAATCGCAGAAGTCCCTGGAACCCTACGGCGCCTTCTTGGGGGTCCTTCCAGGTCACTGGTCCTTCCAGGTCTCGCGACGTGGTGACAATTCTAAAATAGTATGCGCTCGCGCAGTAGCTGTACTGCGCTGAGCGCCAATAGTGGGAAGCTGCGCAGTACAGCTACGGCGCGGAACGCTAAGGGGTTAAAGCCCGTTTGCATTGCAGTTCCGGTTAAATGGCATTTGCGGCGTGCTTCTGCCTATGTGGCGTTTGTCTCACATTTACATTGAGTTTATGCATACGCACCATTTGTGGCACGTTTACGCTTATGCAGCGCATTGAAACTACGAAAATCTACGGATGCATAAACGCACCTCAAGCACTGCATAAGCGTAAATGTGCCAAAAATGGTGCAACGCTGCAAAAGAGTAAAAGTGGCGCAAAAGCTACATAAACGTTACGCAAACGGGCCGTAAGCGTACCGTTAATGTCGCAAAGCGGAAACGTGACACAAACACAGTGTGAGCTTTACTGTGATGCAAACGGCACGTAAACAGAATTGTGATGCAAACGCTGCATAAAAGTAACGCCTACGGTGCGTAAATGTAACATAAATGTTGTGTAAGCTCAAACCTGGCGCAGCATAAAAATGCTGCAAACATGGCGCCGTGTAAGCGTAAAGCAAATGGCGTGTAAGTGTAAGATGACGCAAACGCCACGTAAGCACAAACGTAGCTAAAGCGCAAACAATGCGCAAGAGTAAAAGTGACGCAAACACTGCATAATCAGAAACGTAACGCAAACTGCGCGATAGTGCAACCGTGTAGAAAACGCTGCATAAGTGTAATCGTGATGCAAGCGCCGTGTGACCATGGCGTAAGCACCACATAAGCGTAATCGTGATGCAAGTGCTGCTTAAGTGTAAACGTGCCGCAAATGCGTGTAAGCAGAACTGTGACACACACGCCACGTAAGCGAAACCGTGCCGAAAAAAAGGGGCATAAATGAAACCGTGACGCAAGTGCTGCGTAAATGCAAACGACACTCAAACAAAGCAGAAGAGTAAACATGACGTGAACGCAAACACAAGCTCAACTTACGTGTAACCGTGACACCAACGCCAGTCAAGCATAACCGTGACAGAAACGCAACGCAAGCATGATGCAAACAACGCATAAAAATTACCGTGACACAAACGCCACCGCCAGCGAATCTGGTGAAACGTGATTCTTTATACGCAATGTCAACAAAATATTCGCAGAATGTGTGTGAACACAGCCTTTAGATGAACATAGAAAAAACTAACAGCTCAATATTCAGCTCTCTGACATTGCTGGCCTCTAATTGGACAGTACGAGAGAAGATTAGCATAACACACTCCCCCAGCTCCAACTCCTCCTTTCTGACCAAACACAGATTACAATGGTCAGAAACTTTGAAAGTTTTTTTTTTAATGCTGGGCTGGGCTGTATACTACTGGGGGCAGGCTGGGCAGTGCTGTATACTACTGGAGGCAGGCTGGGCAGTGCTGTATACTACTGGGGGCAGGCTGGGAAATGCTGTATACTACTGGGGGCAGGCTGGGCTGGGCTGTTTACTACTGGGGCCAGGCTGGGCTGGGCTATATACAACTGGGGGCAGGCTTGGCAGTGCTGTATACTACTGGGGGCAGGCTGGGCTGTATACTACCAGGGGCAGGCTGGGCAGTGCTGTATACTACCGGGAGCAGGCTGGGCAGTGCTGTATACTACTGGGGGCAAGCTGGGCAGTGCTGTAAACTACTGGGGGCAGGCTGGGCAGTGCTGTATACTACTGGGGGCAGGCTTGGCAGTGCTGTATACTACTGGGGGCAGGCTGGGCAGTGCTGTATACTACTGGGGGCAGGCTGGGCAGTGCTGTATACTACTGGGGGCAGGCTGTATACTACTGGGGGCAGTGCTGTATACTACTGGGTGCAGGCTGGGGTGGCTGTATACTACTGGGGGCAGGCTGGGATGGCTGTATACTACTGGGGACAGGCTGTATACTATAGGGAGCTGGCTATACACTGGGGTGGGGGGGGTCTGTGACCAATCCATTTCCCACCCTCGGCTTATACTCGAGTCAATAGGTTTTCCCAGTTTTTGGTGGTAAAATTAGGGGTCTCGGCTTATAGATCAAACATCTTCTATGATGTAAATACTTTTGAGTAAAAACTACAAAAGTGCTCAAGGAATGATACCTTTATTGGCCAACCAGAAAAATTATATATAATCGGGGGGACACTTTATGTAATTAAGTGCGGCTGTATGCATTTAGTATGGGGCTGAAATGAAATAATTGGAGTGGATTATTGTGCAGTAATTTAGTGAATAAAATATATATTCATCCACGATATATACAATACACCTGTCACAGTGTGGTCAGTTTTTGGTGTGGGGAATATGTATGATATATTTGGGTGTCATGTGTTTATAGGATGATGCCCACCATTTCTCTTGTATAAACCTGGAGAGATGAGTCATGGCGGGAAGATCACACCAAAGGGAAGGGACAACATCAGGGACGTCATCTGTAAGCAGAACTGGTATCTACTATTCAATGGCCACTACACAGTGGTAAATACTGCCCTGTGTGTATAGGTTTTTGCTCTTTCATTATGTAATAATCATAGTAAAATGGTATTACTTGGGCCTTGTACAGAGTTATCATAGCTGATATTGTCCATTGCATAGCTGTGTTTGTATAATTACAGTATGACGGTGAAGATCACCGATAAATGGAGGTAAAATTTTATTAAATGATTGGTAATACTGGTCTTTGTATAGAGTTTTTGGTCATTATCATGATGGTGGTATTTGATGCATTTGTTTTGGTCAGGGCTGGACACCATACCACCAGAGGAGGGAGGAGAATTTGTGGCTCTAGCCTATTCCTGCTCTGCATTTGAGCAGCAATGGAGGCTCCGAGTGAGAGAAGGAAAGAGGCATTAACCCCTCCTCGTCCTATATGTAGGGATGCCTTGTGAGGGTGGTTTATTTTAATTTCCCAGTTCGCTTTACATGTCGGCAATAAAGCCCTCCAGACTGTGTCCCTAATACACATATAGACCACCGCATCTCTCCCCCAGACCGTGAGTTCACCCCTGTATTATGATGATCTTAAGCAGCTGAGATGTGTATTATGTAATACTGCAGCAGCTAAGTTAGTATCATGATGTTTTGCAGCAGCTGAGGTGTATATTATAGGGTATTATGACATTCTCCAATTCCTTCTGCATTTTATGATGTTGTGCAGCTCCTGCTTTGCATGTTAAGGCTCTGCAGAAGCTGTGGTGTGGATTATGAGGGGAGCCCCACCAGTTTTTTGCCCTGGGGCCCTAACTAATCTTGAACCAGCCCTGGTTGTGGTAATGCTGTGGGTCACAGTTTGGAGGTATCTTTTTGTGTATTGTAGTGCTATTGTTTGGAATATTGGTTTAATGGTAAGTTTTATTTGGTAACAATATTTTATTATTAGGTTGAGAATGGAAGTGGTTTAATAAAGGTAGGAATTTATGAATCTTAAACTTAAATACCATTGTTTATAATCTCTCTAGTGCTTTGGCTTCTATTTTGTTTTTAACTGTCGTAGCTTTTAGATATATTTTTAAATGTGGTTCTTCATACTGCTGTGACCCTAAAACTGGCCATGTGGTTGCCATAACTCACACACACTGACTATTCAGGAATAAAACATAAGATAAAAAGTCAAGGGGAAAAGAGGTCAGAAAAGGATAACCTACTTTACAGAGAGATACGTTTCCCCTGGCATGGAAAATTGTTTTTTTTGTAAGAGTGATTATTACATCATTGAACTTTGCTTTTATAGGATGATGCTGATTGTGGCCATGAACTGAATCTGATGGATGCTTTCCAGCAATGCCTTTACTAATAACCTTCTCTTGTTTTTGGTGTATTCTTTAGTATACTGTTTACTTTATTATTTTCTACAAAAGTTTGGATTAGAATGGGCAGCTAATGTTACTCAAGAAGGGGTCAAAACATGAACTGCTCAGAAACTACAGAACAGAAAGTTAAATTTTTCTTGTGGGAAAAAATTAGGGATTTCTTAGAGATGCTGCCATGAAGTATTTCAATGATAACAACCTTTTAATATGAGAATGGAATAAGTTCTGTCAGACTAATGTAAACAAGTAATTTGCAGACTGGTCTATTACTGGTCTGCAATTATGTTACTTTACTATCCCCCCATGCAATTGATTTTTCATAGCTATATGTGACGTTGATCTCTTTGTGCAAATCCTTTATGGCGGGGGCCACTGACCTTTTCCAATTGTGTGTTAAAAGAAATTTTGCTAAGGTTAGTATCTTGCACGTCAAGATGCTATGTGAGATGTGAACCCCTGTGAATTTTCATGAGAGGAAGGCTATAGCTATACAGGTCTACAGTTTTTATTCAGATGCATAGCATATATAGCATAACTAAATTATTAAATGGGGATGGAGCCAAAAGCAATCTTACTATATAGCTACAGAAAATGAACCAAGCTTACTACATAGAAACACTATCCAATCCAAGATTACCCCAAAGAAACATTGCCAGAAACAATATTACTACATAGAAATGTTAGCGGAACCATGATTACTACACAGGTACAGAACCAGTACCAAAATGCACAAATAAATGAAGGTGCAGAATCAGGCTTAATGGGTTACATTTACTAAGAGCCGTGCCCCAGTTTTCTGCCAGACTTTGCGGGTTCTTTTAGGGGCATCCTGCTTGCACATGTACTAAGGAAGTTTCAGAGACACATTTGCACGGGACTGTTTTGTGACGCAGATGCACTAGTCTTCATGCGACACAAATGTCTAAACTGAAGGGGACCTTCTGGTGCTTAGTCAGACCATGCACCAGATTTAACATGCAAAGTCCAAAAGAATTGTGTTGCATGTCCCATGTTAAAAGTGGACCATAAAAAAGTGGTAAACTCTGTTGGCGCAGTGCATCGGGTGCCTGATTCATGAACAAGAGGCGCCAGTAAATCATGAATCTGGTGCCCTTTGCACTATACGCAGGCAAACTGCACATAGTACAGACTGCACTGTTCTTAGTAAATGTGCCCCAATGTGTAGATATGGTACAAGAACAAAGATTACCACATACTTAGTTTCCAGAACCAGAGGGCGGAGCCTGACTGCGCTTCATGGCAGATGCTCTTTGCTGAGCTCCCACTACACAGGTTAAGCTCCAGTGAAAGGTATCACAATGGTCACAATGGACAGGGATCACCCAGTAGACACCAAGCCACACCAAAATCCAGAAAAAATCCAGTTGGGCCTGGGCCTTGAGAGATGGCTCATTAACCCCAAGGAGGTCCGGCTACTTGTAGCCACACTTTACCTGTCTATTTTACAAGACACATATTATGTATCTGTTCGTTTATGGAATCACATAGTCTCCGAATAGGTTGTCTAGGAAATATGATGCATTTTGTATCTCGACTCCTCCACAAATATGGCTTAAGTGAAGTGCATCACATACAATTTTAGAGGGCTGAACTCCCCCCAAAAAGATCTCTATATATTAATTAAAGTGTCAGGAAGAGTTGTTAAACATTTCTTATCGCGGCTTGAACTACTCCAGCTCACCAGAGATGAGAGGTCACAACTGCTAAAATCAGTTACACAAGAGGAACTGGCTATACTGCTGTTCCAAATGGATTGCCGGTTAGCTATTATAAAAAAATTTGTTAAATCTCTTCTCCCTCATGTGGTGACATGGTGCAACATTCTCTTGGCCGATGCCACTTTCTGCCACTATAACAGTAATTTCTAAACTGGGGAAAGACCCAGAATGCTGTGGTAACAATATCACTTTTCAACGTGGATGCAAAAATTTGGGTGAAACTCCTAGCCAAGAGAATAAGCACCTATTTGCAAAAATTAATTAGCAAAGAACAGACTAGATTTGTACCTGGTAGAGAGAGCAACCATAACTCCATGAGAGTCATACAAGCAATTTGCTTAGCAAGAGAACACAAGATACTGTTGGTCCTTTTCGGCACAGACTGCTTTCGATATAGTCAACTGACAGTATATGGAGGCGGTTCTGGAATGTTTGGGCTTTCCTTTTGAATTTGTAAAAGCTATTATGACTTTATATGCCATGATTTGAGTAAACGGCACACTGTCTGGTGCGTTTCCCAGGGTTGACCTCTCGCGCCTAGCCGATTCATTATGACTAAAGAGACCTTGTTACAGGCCCTAAGGCAAGCACCCGAACATACAGGGGTTAGGATGTGAAACTCCTTTAAATGCCTTTTTTGTGGATGATCTTTTGATCATGATATCCAATCCCACAGAAGCATTTCCACATATGATGACCTTGGTAGAGTTTGAGAAGATATCAAATTTTAGAATTAATTACATGAAATCAGAGATGTTGTACGTTTCTGCACCACAGTCAACAAGATGCACTGAATAATTCCTTCTGGTGGCAGAACTCCTCCCTAACATATTTAGGAATTCAAGTAACAACTAACCCAAAATACCTAATGAAAGAATACCGTAGGCGGACACTAAATAAGGTTTCAGCCCAACTCACTTTCCTAACTTTACCATATATTTCTTGGATGGGGCAAAAAATTTGCTCAAATCATTTATTGTACCTAAAAATCTATACTTATTGCAGTAATTTAACCCAGCATGCACCCATTTAGGATGTGAACTGGAATTGGCATCCCTTTCATACTCGTCATTAGCTAAGTTATGGCTAATAGAGACACCAGCAACATGCACCAATCCACTTTGAGGTCTAAGTGTTAAATTCAATGAAAAACTAACATACTACCAACAACAGCACACAGCTCTGAAGTATGGAAGCTGATGGGCGGGATGACCACTAAACAGTTGCATGGCTTGAGACCCAAGGAGTTGCAACAGTGCCTGAATAATACAACTTTTTCTTCTAACTTCTTACACTCAGAGGAATTGAGACTGAAACACTCCACACTCACCGAATGCTCTTATTAAAGGGGTTTTCCCAGGAAGAAAAGTTAGGCCCTATCCACAGATTAGGGCCTAACTTGCTGATCAGTGGGAGTCTCAGTGCTGAGACCCCCACAGATCACCAAAACGAGGGGTCCGATGGGGTCCCACGTACCTCCATCGGACCCCCCGTCGCTCCTTCAGACTCGGCGATCTACATCAGCTCCACAGAGATTAATGGAGCAGAACTGTCATGCGCGGCCGTCCATTAGTCTGATGGAGCGACAAGGGGTCCATCACTGAGACCTCCACTGTTCAGAAAGTTACTTTTCTTCGTTGGAAAACCCCTTTAAGGATCCAGCATGGATGGAAAAATGGGTACAAAAAGGCAGAATGCCTAAGGAAGCAATCTCTATTTACTATAAGTTTCTTATTTCAGAATACAGGCGGTCCCCTACTTAAGAACACTCGACTTACATACGACCCATAGTTACAAACAAACCTCTGGATATTGGTAATTTATTGTACTTAAGTTCTAGGCTACAATGATCAGCTGTAACAGTTATCAAATGTGTCTGGAATGAAGCTTTAATGTTAATATTGATTCTTATGACAACCCAACATTTTTAAAATCCAATTGTCACAGCGACCAAAAAAGTTCTGGCTGGGATTACAATGATAAAATATACAATTCCGACTTACATACAAACTCAACTTAAGAACAAACCTACAGACCCTATCTTGTATGTAACCCGGGGACTGCCTCTAAAGCATAATTACACCAGGATACACAAGCATTCGCATTTTTTTTCAAAATGCATAAGAATACAGAAGAATTTGTACAAAGTTATAACCAGGTGGTAAAGTACCCCCTCAGATTTCAGATGTAAAGCGGGAGGGCGCACATGCATTGGAAATGTGATGAAATTGCACAATTTTGGAAACAAATAGAAAGAATTAACTAATATCCACAAAAAAAGAATCCAACTTAACCCAGCCACAGTTCTGCTTTGGCTGCCGAGTAAATCTTTGAAGCCCAATAAAAGTGATCTCTGCACGTTCTTAGTTCAGGTAACTAAAATGTTAATACCCATGAGATGGCGGCAGAGGCACCCTCCACAATTGCTGAATGGTTAGATAAGGTAGACCACATCCATGGGATAAAGGAACTAGCCAGCTATAGGGACCTTAATTGGGTGAATACTACCCATCTTTTAACCACCATGTTGCTGTGTGCCCTTCTCTGTAATTTTCATACTACTGAAATTATAGAATGACCTACAACAATTTACAGTAATTAAGGATTTAATACAGATGAAAACTTCTATTAGTTGACCAGTAACCAGGTCTGGTTATGTGTTAGTGTTTAGTTATTAGTAAAGAACATATTTTGTCCCTCCCCCACGCTCCACTTCCCTAACCCCTTGTCCTCCCGTTACACCCCCCCCTCCAATACCAATTTCCTCTATCTTCCCCAGAATCTCTGATTTCGTCCCCCTTCCCCAAAAAGGACATTCAGTAACTAAAAGGTTTTGCCATCTAACACATCTAATACTGTTCTTCTGTTCCCATAGAGATCACTATTATTCTTCTACAGTAGCCAATATAGTAGCAGTGCCCCCACAGTAACCAACATAGTCACTATGCCCCGATTGCTATCAATATTGTACTGATGCTCCCACTTTAGCCAATATAGGAGTGGTGCCCCCACAGCATCCAATATAGTCACATTACACTCACAGTAGCCAATATAGTAACAATGTTGCAACAATTGCCGCTAAACAATGATGCCACCACAGTAGCCATAATAGTAACAGTGGTCCCAATAAATTAACAGTCCCACCACAGTATCCAATGTACAGTACCCTACAGTGGGACCCACTGTTGCCTATGCTGCCACCTGTGCTGCCACTGTAGCCAACATAGTAATGTTACCTCCACAGTATCCATGATCGTATCAGTGCCTCCAAAGGAGCCAATAAATTAACAGTGCTACCATAGTAACCGGTATAATAATGGGGGCCCAATGTGGCTAGTAGCTGCAGCAAGGGTGATGATGGTTGATGCATCTGTCAGCAACGGGACATCTCTAGCCATCGTCCTTGCAGCACAGCAAGGGTGGGCATGTCATTAGACGCCGTCTGTACCATATCTCCTCCATCTCACAGGCTTAATATGTGGGTTTTCAGGCTATGCTTAAAGGTATGAGAAATGGGGGACAGCTTGTAAGGTTTTGGTGGAGAGTTCCAGTGTATGGTGGATGTATCATCATAGTCCTGAAGACTTGTGTGAGAAGAGTGAATAGTACAGTTGCATAGCAAAAGGTTTTGTGAGGCTCAGAAACTATGTATGGGATGATATTGGTTGATTAGATTACAGATATATGGTAGAGACAGGATGTTAGCATATTTATAAGTCATGGTTAAAATTTTAAACTGAATTTGTTGTACAGTAGGTAATCGGTGAAGAGACTGGCAGAGAGATGGCCTAGATTGGGAATAAATGATACTATGAGCAACTGCTTCTTTCTGGCAAATATAATCTATGCGAATGGAAATGTGGATAATTTCTGAACATCTGGAAAGGCTTTTGAAAAAGATTTAAAATTATTTTAGTTATTTTTTTGTATCTGTTAAACCCAAGGGATTAAAGTGTTCAAATCTGTAGATGAAATTTATAATCCCAGTCTCAAATATTTCACAGTTATTAAGTGATAACAGTGATAAAATAGACTGATATTAATGAAAGGAACCCATGATATCAGTTATCATCTTCTTTATTTTATATAAAGACAATATGATTTCATATGCTGTAATAATATAACACAAGATATATACATGTTATGAATGGAGCTGAGTCAGTACAAACTCCAAATCTGGTGCTAAATTCTCTGGATTAGCCATGAATGTCTACCTCAGAAAATCCCATGCTGTAAACATAGCCAAAGAGCACTTTCTAATCTGGTGAACCAATCATATCTATGCATTATGTGGCCAGTCGTCCATTTAAATAGACTTTATTTAATATTGTATTTAACTTTATGCTGATATCGACATCAGACAACTTCTTCAACATATACATATCCACAAAAAAGGGGGAAAAAAGAAAAAATGGAGGGGGGGTGCCTTGATAGTGTAGTATGTCAGCGTATAAGGTAATAGATAAGGATATATCATATAGGTGGGTTCTCACCTTATGGGGGTTGAAAAAGTCAAAACCACACGCAGAGTATGTATAATGTGGCATATGACCTTATCTTTCTGGTTCCTGCCAGTGATGGTCAGCTGTTCAGGCTCAAGTGAGAGAATATTAAAAAATTAACTAATCATAGTAAGGGTTTAATTCAAATGCGGTATACCTCTCCTTCCTCAACAGAAAACAGCAGAGCATGCTCCATCTTCTTGTGGCGTGTGACATGGATCGGTGCCACACATGTGGCACCGTACCGCGTCCGGGCCGCCATTGCCGCCTATGCAAATTTGCGGCCGCATGTAAGTTCCCATGAACGACCGTGTGAATGAGCTCTAAAACTGGTTATTTCATCATGAGCACATAGGATTCTCTTCTATAACAACAGTCGTGTTTAGGGTCTGTAACGGACTCGTGTTTAGGGTCCATATGGCTGTTTCCTATAATCCATAAATGAAAACACGTTTTGGTATCTTCATCAGGGGTTAAAGGAAATCTGCCATAAAAATCAAGCATGAATAAAACAGGGACACTTATTCATAGATCAAGGCACTGTGACTGTGGTTCTTGTCTTAATAGTGTTACTGATGGCCTTCCTTCTAACATAATGCTAATGAGTTTAAAGGGGTTTGCCCACAAAAGAAATTTCTCAAATTTTAATCCCTTAGTGATCTTTACATAATAAAGATAATTTTTACCCCTTACTTTATAATTTTACTCAGGTTAATTGCGGTTTTAGCTCCTATAACTCAGTGATGGTCAGTGTAAAATCCCAGAGTGTGAGCGGGCACTCTTTAAGCAGACACATTATGATCCCTGTAGTGGTGTGAGATACAGT
Source organism: Engystomops pustulosus (assembly GCA_019512145.1). Classification (NCBI taxonomy): domain Eukaryota; kingdom Metazoa; phylum Chordata; class Amphibia; order Anura; family Leptodactylidae; genus Engystomops; species Engystomops pustulosus. Next base: position 84,015,915 of record CM033646.1, on the reverse strand, counting down.
GTGCTGACAATGTGGTTAGATTATTAGGGAACAGGGTTTATATACACTTTCATTTACCTTCTGAACATTGTACTATTATTTGACACATAGAAAGAGAAATGAGATGATGAGATCCATGAGATGCATATTACACACAATGACATCTCTGCTCTATTACACTATCCCCCTCACCGGATAAAGAAGTTGCCTGCATGTAGATTGTATCTCTCCTCTCACTGCTGCTGATTTGTTTGCTGAAAGGAAGTGAGTGTGTATCATTGTCAGCCTCCTGGAATGCAAGGGGAGATGCCGCTGCAGGGAGTAGAGAGAGTTAAACTCAGCACTCCACAGTGCAAGGAAATATGGCTTCCAACCTAAAAGTCTGAAGATCCTGGGTCGGAAACCAGGGGCAACTGAAATTGTGTACACCAGGACAGATAGAGAATTATTTCTGTGAAATGCTGCATTGTTGTTGATGACATTGAATTAGAGAATGTGTTATTTTGTTATGCTGACTATATTGCAGTGAAATCACATCAGGAAGAGGGAAGGGTGAAATGTTGAGGGAGCATAGGGGGAGACAGCTTTACAGCCTGGGCCCTATTTAGTGTTGAGGCTGCCCTAGGAACTCTCAGTGCTTACGCTCCCTATCGGTGCTGGGAAGCTAACACCTCTGGCCATAACCCGCATCAGGGCTAGGACAAGCTTTTTTGGTGCCCTAAGCAGAAAAGATCTTGGCAACCCCGACCTCCACAAATATTTGATCCATAATAATGCCCCCAAATCCAGCCCACCACTAATGAAGCGCATATATAATATTACTACCAGATCGAGCATATATAATATTACTAGCTGGCAGAATGTATTTATAATAATAGATGGTAGAGCGCATATATACAGTATATACTCGAGTATAAGCTGACCCGAGTATAAGCCGAGACCCCTAATTTTACCACCAAAAACTGGGAAAACCTATTGACTCGAGGGTGGGAAATGCATTGGTCACAGACCCAGCCAAGTATATAGCCAGCCAGCCCCCTATAATATACAGCCTGCTCCCAGTAGTATACAGCCTGACCCAGCCTGCCCCCAGTAGTATACAGCCTGCTCCCAGTAGTATACAGCCACCCCAGCCTGCCTCCAGTTGTATACAGCCACCCCAGCCTGCCCCCAGTAGTATACAGCCACCCCAGCCTGCCCCCAGTAGTATACAGCCACCCCAGCCTGCCCCCAGTAGTATACAGCCACCCCAGCCTGCCCCCAGTAGAATACAGCATGCCCCCAGTAGTATACAGCCACCCCAGCCTGCCCCCAGTAGTATACAGCCACCCCAGCCTGCCCCCAGTAGTATACAGCATGCCCCCAGTAGTTTACAGCCACCCCAGCCTGCCCCCCAGTAATATACAGCATGCCCCCAGGGCCAGCGCACCGCTAATTGGTGCACTGGCTGAACACCTCACCTTTAAGAATCCTGCCTCTTCCTGTGTTCCCTGCCGGATCTTTGTGCCTCACAGCCTAAGAGAAAGCTTCCTGGTGATTATCTGCGTTCCTGTGTATTCCTGTGTTCCTGTGTGTCTCCGCTCCCACCTGCCTGGACCTCCCGTTGCTGACCCCGAGCCTGGACCTGACTACGAGACTGTCTTCTGCTAAGGTACCTCGACCTCGGCTGCCACCGCGGGCTGGTCACGCCTGGGAACAACCTGGTGTTATCCTGCCACAGCAAGTCCAACCCGCTTTGCGGCGGGCTCTGGTGAAAACCAGGTGCCACTTGGATTCCGGTCCCAGGTGTCGGCTAGTTCCATCTCCCGCGGTGGTCCAGAGGATCCACTGATCCTGACAATATGCAATCCCCTATAACTATATACTATAACTATATACACCGAACATATGGCACTCGGAGCCCTTTCTGTGGTCACCAGGTCTTCACCATAGCACAGAATTTGGCAGGTAGAACTCAAGGCTTCCTCCTGCTGTCATGCTTAGTGCTGTTTTAAAGCGACACTTCCTTGGCTGCCAGGACTACAGGAGGAGCGAGAAGGTGTGGGCAGAGATGGCTTATCGTTGGAGCACTTGCTCTGGGTCCTCCGATTCTTCTTCTTTAGGAGACCTTGGAGGGAAGCTACAATACTAACTGGTTTCTATTGTATTGCTGTCCTGAATAGAAACTCGAAACTTGTGATACAGCAAGGATGTTAGCAATTTGCAACATAAAAGTGAGTTTTGGGTACTCTGTCTCTAAAAGGCCATCACTGCCCTATGATAGCTATCTACAGCCTGCTATAATAACTATATACAGCCCATATAATAAATATGTGCAGTCCCCTATACTAACTATACACAGCCCCCTATAATAAATATATACAGTCCCCTATACTAACTATATAAACCCCTATAATTACTATGTACAGCCCAATATTAAAACTATATACAGCCTACTGTAATAACTATATACAGCCCCTAACAATATATATATACAGTCCCCATAACTATATATACCCCCTATAATATCTACAGCCCCCTATAATAGATATACACAGTCCTCTATAATAAATATATGCACCCCATATAATTACTATATACGGCCTCCTATAATAACTATATACACCCCCTATAATAAATATATACAGCCCCTATAATAACTATATACAGCCACCTATAATAACTGTATACAGCCCACTGTAAAAACTATATACAGCTCTCTATAATAAATATATACAGTTCCCTATAATATATACATTCCCATATAATAAATATATACAGCCCCCTATAATAACTATATACAGTCCCCTTAAAATAACTATATAGAGCCCTAGGTAAAATAATAAAATTGGACTCACCTACCCTGTTCCCCCAATGCACGCCGACCTCCTCCTCTTCCCTGGTGGTGTCAGCATACTGGCATATAGTGCACCATTATCTTGTGTGAGTTTCAATGGTCTATGGCAGAGCAGGGAACTTATTGTTCCTTCGCTCTGCTATAGACTGAAGTTTATTGGATAACGCCCAGGGAGCCGGACCCCTTCATACTGTGGGCGATTCGGGTGGCCATGCGACCACCTGAATTACCCCAATATTTAGTGGGGGCCCCTTTAAAGGCAAAGTGGTGGGGTCCCGTGGTGCACGCCCCGGGAGCCCACCCTATAATCCGGTCCTGCATGTTATAGCCAGAGAGCTTGGAGTAGTATCAAATACTATTTGCTGATTACAGGTGATTACAAGTGCTTCAAGGGCTATGTCAAAGCTAATTACACACCCTAAACTTATAACAGCATCCTTTCTCACTCTACACTTTTACTTGCCCGCTATCTGATAAAATCTCTCTGCAGCACAGATTATCAGCACAGAATATCTGGTGCACTGGTGTGTGCAATCTCTTCATTGAACACTGAACACACCCTCCTTTTTGCTGTGAGTCTCTGCTGTAGCATGCTTCTGGTTAAATATTACAGCAAAAGGGCAGGGAAAAAGATCAAATGTAATAAATGTAGAGATCAAATATCACAGCAGCTCAAGAAGACTCCACCGGTGTAAAGAAATTCTAGCTACAATTTTGGAATATAGAGCCATCTTATGGTTATTCAGGGCAGCTACATAACACTGTCTGCAACTTTATAAGATCAAAGTGCTTTAACAAATGACACAGGGCAGCCTCCTATTCCTACTCTCTTATGCTGTGTTATGTGGGTATATACTGCTGGAGCTACCTCTAGCAGCCAATAATGGGGAAAAATGTCCCCGGAATATCAATAAATTTACCGTATATACTCGAGTATAAGCCGAGACCCCTAATTTTACCACCAAAAACTGGGAAAACCTATTGACTTGAGTATAAGCCGAGGGTGGGAAATGCATTGGTCACAGACCCAGCCAAGTATGACGCGCCGCTGCTGACGTCATACTAGGCGCCGCACGGGAGAAGAACAATGGCGGCGCCCAACGCGATGTTAAAGAAGACAGAAGACGCCGCGGAAACAAGAAGTGGAGCTGGGAAGCCAGAAGAGGAGCCGCAATGACATCGGGGGAGCAGCACTGCGCATCGGGGCCACCGGAGGGTGAGTAAATAGTTTATTTTTTTTTTAGTCCATTTTTAATTTTTTTTTTACAAGTATTGACTCGTGTATAAGCCGAGTTTTTCAGCACAAAAAATGTGCTGAAAAACTCGGCTTATACACTAGTATATACGGTACATAAATAGCAAACTGGAGTTTACATTGACACATTACTTTTACTCATTCACTTCCAAGTATGTATCTAATACATGGGAACCCTATGGATCCTACATACTTTAATCTGATGTTACTTTACCATCTGTGGTCTGAGGTTTATAGAGCATAAACCCTGCCATAATGTTCTTTACTGTTATCAACTCTCTCTTTCAAGTGTAATGAGTAACAACACGGTTAATTATTGGTGCTATCATCACATATACTGTATAGCACTGATATCAGGTGTGAGTAACCTATGTCCTGTGGTCCATATATATTATGTATAGAACTGATATCATGTATAGGGCAGGTGTCCTATAACCTCTGGTTCTGTTATAAATTCATCTCTGCCTTCAGCGTTCAATTACATATATTTTTAGTCATATTCTATAATTTCTGACAATGCTTTCTCTGCTCTCCCGTTGAGGAGCAGTTAACTGGAGGTTAACTGCTAGATCCTATCTAGATCCTGTCTAGATCCTGGAGTGAGGATCAGATAACTGTTGGTACCTATATACTGTACATAACATTGCTGTCTTTAGATCCATGTGTAAGGATCAGGTAACCGGTGGTATCTCTATACTTTACATAACATCACTGTATCTACATCCAGGTGTGACAAAGGCTTCTGCCGTCCTGGATTCTGGCTCTGCAAAAAACTTTGTGCATGCTGCTCTGGTCTCCTGACATCATCTCCCTGTGGTGTGTCTTGAGAAGTCGCTGGTCATCTCCTCCATCAGTGGGCAGATTCTCTGCAATCCGGTCCGGTACTGAACCGAGCCTCTATTTCTGCAAGTCGGGGCACTGCATAAGGAGAGACTGTCATTTTATGTGATACCCCGGTCCACGTCTTCTGTCCTTCTGGGTCTTCCGTGGTTGCAGCGCCACGCACCTGAGCTTAACTGGCAGACGGGGACTTCTCAGGGGACCAGGTCTCCTCGGTTGATGCTGGAACCGTTCTCACCCAGAAAGGGCCCAAAAGTCGAACCCTCACCTGCGGCTTCTTCTCAAAGATCTTCTCATCCCTGCCTCCTGTAAAATTTAGAGGGCCAGTGCGCCGCTAATTGGCGCTGGCCAGACGCTGACCTGTTAAAAAGCCGGCCTCTTCCTGTGAGCCCTGCCGGATCTTCGTACCTTCTGCCTTAGAGAAAGCTTGTCTCCCGTTCCTAGTGCATTATTGTGACTCTGATTCTGTTCCTGACTAAGCTCATCTGCTGCCAGCCCAGACCTTCTGCTTTGTTCCTGTCTCCGAGCCTGTTTTGACCTGTCCACAACTCCATCTCAACCCTACTATTCTGTAGCTCACCTTGGCCACCACTGCGAGCAAAGCTTCACCTGTGAATTGACCTGTGGTATCCAGCCACAGCAAGTCCAACCCGCTTTGTGGTGGGCTCTGGTGAAAACCGGGTGCCACTTAGACTCCACTCCCAGATGTCGGCTTATGTCATTGCTCACGGTGGTACAGCCCACTACCACTGATCCTGACACATTGTTTACCTTGTGCTACCTTTGAAATACATGAAAATTTAGTACATATATTTTAGCCATTTTGAAGGTTATGTCTAGAGATGAGCATACTCGTCCGAGCTTGATGCTCGTTCGAGTATTAAGGTACTCGAAACGGCTCGTTGCTCGGACGAGTATTTCCCCTGCTCGAGATCGAGCATTTAATTAAACAAACACAGTGAAGAACAATGAAGAATAGAATAAAAACAGTGAACACAGTGAACACAGGATCATTTAAGTGAAGAACACAGTGAAGAATAGATTACAGATGTTCGGCACATCTGCTTACTTGTCGGAAGATACACGCGGAACGGCAGCAGGGAGACATCGCACAGCAGGGAGACATCTGGCGCAGCAGAGACACATCTGGCGCAGCAGAGCCACATCTGGCGCAGCAGAGACACATCGGGCGCAGCAGAGACACATCGCGCGCAGCAGGGAGACATCGCGCGCAGCAGGGAGACATCGGGCAGCAGGCAGACATCGGGCACCAGGGAGACATCGGGCAGCAGGGAGACATCGGGGAGACTTCAGTGGAAGAAGAGGAGCGGATCCCGGGACAGCGTATCTCCTCTCCCGACAAGTAAGCAGATGTGCCGAACATCTGTAATCTATTCTTCACTGTGTTTTTCACTTAAATGATCCTGTGTTCACTGTTTTTATTCTATTCTTCACTGTTCTTCACATCTGTTAACTTGTCGGGAGATAATATACGCGCGGAACAGTGAAGAATAGATTGCAGATGTTTGCATACATCTGATCACTTATCAGAAGACATTCTTTTTCAATTAAATAACACATTTTATTCCCGAACCATGGTCCCTTTGAAAAATGCTCGGGTCTCCCATTGACTTCAATGGGGCTCGTTATTCGAGACGAGCACTCGAGCATCTGGAAAAGTTCGTCTCGAATAACGAGCACCCGAGCATTTTAGTGCTCGCTCATCTCTAGTTATGTCCTTTTTTTAAAAAATTTCTAGAATTTATTCATGTGGACATAGTACAGTGTGGTTTAAATTAACTGTGCACATGTTCATCCTTTACATTCAGTTGGTGTGAAAAAATATCATGTTCTGCTAGGGGCAAAATAAATTTTTATGCTTTTTGTAAAAAAAGAATTCATAACTGAACATGACATATATGATTACATACATGATTCATAATTGAATTATGTTATCTATGTCTATGAGCTGCTGAGAGGAATCTTGATCATGTGAATTCAGAAGGTATGTGGTTAGTTGGGGTTTGGAAGGATTAATTGTGGCAGATTTATCAAGCTGTCTGAAAGTCAGAATATTTCTAGTCGCCCATGGCAACCAATCACAGCTCCCCTTTAAAATATTCATGAGCACTGGTAAAATGAAAGCTGAGCTGTGATTGGTTTTCATGGGCAACTAGAAATATTCTGACTTTCAGACAGCTTGATAAATCTGCCCCATTATGTTGTTATTTCACTTTTTTTTGCATGTCAAAAATGTAAAAAAAATTGTTCATGTCCAGAAATGGCTAAAAGGTTAAAGAAAATCTGCCATCAGAATCAAGCATGATAAACCAGTGGCCCTGTGGCATTGTGACTATGGTAATCTTCTTATATTATTATTAATTATAAAGTATGGTCTGGGGTTTTTGCTCGTTTTGCCAAGGTCTCTGTTAATGTTTCCTTGGTTGAGGCGGGATATAAGACTCTATCTGGTATACATAAGATGTAACCACATACTTCCTCTAATTGTTTTAAAGGATGTCCTGTGGAAGGATCAGTTATGCATATCTGGTGGGACTGTTCTAAGGTTAAGAGATTTTGGATCAGGGTTCATCAATTAATTTTTTCCCTGACTACGCAAAATTTGCCCAAGACACCAGAACAAGCTTTGTTACATATTTTCTCTTTCCAGATCCTAAACATGTTAAAAGGCTTATTGTGTAATTTTTTTTTGGCACAATATCTCCTTCCTCCCTGCCTGCCCTCTCCTTCCCTTTTATTCCCTAGGTGTGTGTTGCCACAGTCACGGTAATCAATAAATAATTAAATAATTAATAAATGAACCCAACACAATGGGGCTCATTTACTTACCCGGTCCATTCGCGATCCAGCTGCGCGTTCTCCGACGTTGATTCGGAGCTTGCCGGGATTCAGATGACATCGGGGGAGCAGCGGTGCGCATCGGGGCCACCGGAGGGTGAGTAAATAGTTTATTTTTTTTTAGTCCATTTTTAATAATTTTTTTACATGTATTGACTCGTGTATAAGCCGAGGGGACGTTTTTCAGCACATTTTTTGTGCTGAAAAACTCGGCTTATACACGAGTTTATACGGTAATATCACTATAAGGTCGAGCACATATATTACATTACTCTCAGGCAGAGCACATAGATAACATTGCTATTAGGCAGAGCACATATATTACATCACTATCAGACAGAGTTAACATATTACATATTACTCTCAGGCAGAGCGTATATATTACATCAATATCAGGCAGAGTGCATATATTACATCACTAACAGGCAGAGTGCATATATTACATTGCTATCAGTCAGTGCCAATATATTAAATCAGTATCAGGCAGGGGGCATATACAATACTACAACCATTCACTTTTCTAGAAACTAGTGTTGAGTTTAGAAAAGTGACAAAAAATATCCAATCTGTACTGCTAAATTTGGTTTTAAAAACTGGTGCATCAAAAATAAAACATTCACTTACTATTGTAATTAAATGTATAACATGTGAAGTTTGTGGGGGACATTGATTATAGGCTGGCACTAGGTGCGCCAGCATCATAAAAAAAAAGACATAGAGAAAACTGGAGCAAGACCGTTAATTAATAGGGGCCACTATGTGCACATGTCCAATAAGGGAATTGTGGTAATATGTTGCTTCTAAAATAGAGAATTAGGCCCTTCTACACTTGCGAGTGTGATGCGATGAACTCGCATTACACTTGCAGCGCATGCTGTCTGCATCTCCCGGCCTGAACTCTGCAAACCGGAAATGAACTCAGCATGTCAGTTCGGTCCTGGTTTGCAGCGTTCGGACTGGGAGATCCAGAAAGCGTGAGTTCATCGCATCACACTCACAAGTGTAGAACACACCTTACACAGGGTTGTGCCTTGTTGCATAACCTCTTTCAGTAAACCCTGTCATAAAAAAATACCATAAAAATGATTGAAACAGGGCTCTACAAACAACCATGGCTGTGTGAATGAGCCTGTAAAACAACATTGAGGATCTGTGTTAGCTGTTGAAACAATGGCTCACACACTTCCTAAAAACACATTTGTGTGCAAGAGGCCTTGTAGTACATTTATTAAAAACTGTCAATTAGATAATAAATAGAATATAGAATAGCAATAACCTATGTGATAATATTATGATTTGAGAAACAAGCACATACCACTTTAGAGATTTCTGTGTTATTGTTGCTTTGAGTAATCCAATAGTGAAAGCTTCCACTTACCTCATTCAAATTGAGACATACAGTATAGAAAGTAGGACTCCTTGGAATAAACTGGTGATAATATAGTTATATAACCTAATGGGTTTTCTTGACTTTTGTACCATATATTTATTATTACTATTATATACATTTACTTTGGGTCGTAATGTTAAATATTAACCCCTTAAGGATGCAGCCCTTTTTCGCTCAATTTTCACTACCCAACTTCAAAGATTTATAACTTTTTCATTTTTTAATCTACACAGCTGTGTGACTACTTATTTTCTTTGTAACAAATCTGACTTCTCATAGATCTTATTTATTATTCCATGCCAGGTACGGGGAAGATGGAAAAAAATTCCAATGGGTGAAAAAATGCATTTGCGTCACTTTCTTGTGACACATAAAAATTGTTTTGCCATCTTCTGACCCTAATAACTTTTTCATACTTTGGTATACAGTGCTGTGTACGTTGTCATTTTTTGCAAGGTGACTATGCAACCTTTTGATCACTTTTTATTACATTTCTTATGTTATGTAAAATGGTGTAAAAATCACGTTTTGGGCGCTATTTTCCGTTATGGGGTTTGCCGCCGGCAATAAGCGGTTCTATATTTTGATAGATCAGGCATTTTAGGACTTGGCGATACCTAACATGTTTTTGATTTTTACTGTTTTATTTAGTTTAATATCAGTTCTAGGGCAAGGTGGGTGACTTGAATTAGATTTTTTTTATTATGTTTTATTTATTTTTTTAACTTTTTCTATTCCTCACACTCTGTTTTTACATAGGTTTCATTACAATTGCCCATTGTAACAAATCTTAAGAAACAGTGCGACCTTGGTCTGATGAACTCAACAAAGATGGCGGCTCCACCATCTTTTAAATACCGCCGACAATCCAGGGTTTAACACCCGCGATCGGTGCTAGCACTAACCACAGGTGTTAGTGATGGGTGTTTTCTGCAATATGCATCCATGCATTTGTGTATGCATTCACAAATCTTAAGGAGAGAGAGCGGAAACAGGATTGCAAGGTTTGTTTTGAAGATTTATTGCTCTTTTATGAAGAATAAATAGTTATTGCCTAATCTTTTATAAAGAACTTCAGCAAGTCATAATGACCCAATGTATTGAAAGAGAAGGTTAGCTACAAAAGAATATTTACTGACGGCTTTTATTAAAGATAGGAGATTTTGCTGAGTTCGTTGATAACTAATGAGACATTTGCGTTAAAAACTTTGTTTTTTAGGCCTGAAGAAAAAAATGAAAGTACTTTATTTGTGAATACTGTATATTTACAACTTCCTGTATATACTACTTTGGAATAAGTGGTACTTATGAAGTCTATGAATTCTCTGTTTTACCATCTAGCAGATACAAATTAGTCTGTTGTTATATATGAATCACACCTTCTGATTTTAATGGTGATTTGGGTGATCTTTAAATATGACCTTTTTTTAAGTTTAGGCAAAAGCTGTCACATTTTTGCTCACAGTATGTATCCATCTATCATTGTAACACTGGAGGCTTATATCCTGCTGGTCCTGCAAATGCAACAATACTAATGAGATTGCCCCCTGCTGATGTATGTGATAAATAAACTCTGTCACCTCAGTATAACTTGTATGCACTCCTCTTTACAGCTGCATATATCAAATCCAAGCTATCAATTTTATCCCAGTTCCTTTTTTACTGAAAGCCATCTTCAGCTGATGATTACTTTCTTCTGATAAATGGAGTAGTGTGTATTTGATTGAAGAAAGACTCTTATAAGGAATGACATTTTACATCATTGTTTCTGAGTTTTACCTTTCTTTTAGACATTATTTTACATGATGAAAATCTGTATGAACTGTCTATTTAAGCTAGTTTAGCTAAAGTTGGCATTATTGTAACTTAATTTTATCAATTTTGACTTTCAATTTTTATAATAAAACAAAACTTCTAGAGACGTGTTATATACTTTTATACTTATACCGGTATATGTAATATATTTTATTCTTTAATCTTTATCTGACCCTTTCCCCTATACTTACTATGGCAGAACATGACCATGATAAGTCAGTGAAAAAACGGATCATAAGCTAGACGGATTTCATGAATATAGTAACATATTATGCACAGGCACAGTTTGCACTGCTGTTTTGCAGGGTGCCTCATATTTCCCCAGGACTGTAGTTGATCCATGAAAAATTACTCTAATAACAGCAATATGCCAACAAATGAGCAAATACTTGTTTATCAGGTAATTGTATCATCATAGTATCATAGTATATAAGGCCGGAAAAAGACCCAAGTCCATCAAGTACAACCTTTAAGAATTAAATAAATGTTTTGTTCCCATAACCTGTTATATTTTTTCTCTCCAGAAAGGCATCCAGGCCTCTCTTGAACATGTACATAGAGTCCGCCATAACAACCTCCTGCGGCAGAGAGTTCCATAGTCTCACTGCTCTTACAGTAAAGAACCTTTGTCTATGTTGATGGTAGAATCGCCTGTCCTCTAGGCATAGAGGATGCCCCCTTGTCCTGGTCACAGGCCTAGGTATAAAAAGGTCTTTGGAGAGATCCTTGTACTGTCCATTCAGGTATTTGTAATGAGGTCTCCCCTCAGTCGTCTTTTTTCTAAACTGAATAATCCCAAAATTTTGTAATCTGTCATTGTATTCTAATCCCCCCATTACGAATGGTGCCCAAAACTGTACACAATATTCCATGTGTGGTCCAACCAGGGAATTAGTATAAGGGCAAAACTATGTCTTTATCATAAGAATCTATTCCTATCTTGATACATCCCATAATTTTATTTGCTTTAGCAGCAGCTGCCTGGCTCTGGTCACTAAAATTAAGTTTACCATCCACCAATACCCCCAAGTCCTTTTCAGCTCCAGTTTTCCAAGTAATTGACTGTTTAGAACATAATTATACTTTGTGTTTACATGGCCCAAGTGCATAACTTTACATTTATCTACCTTAAACATCATCAACTATTTGTCTGCCCACTCCTCAATCTTCTACAAATCCCTCTGTAATGCTAAACTAACGACCTCAGTTTTCATTAATTTACACAACTTAGTATCATCTGCAGATATTGAAACTTGACTGTGTAAACCCACTACAAGGTCATTAATAAAAATATTAAAAAGAAGTGGCCCCAATACTGACCCCTGTGGCACTCCACTGGTGACATCAACCCAATCTGAGAATGTGCCATTAATGACGACCCTGTGTTTACTACCACTAAGCCAATTACTTACCCAAATACTCAGATTTTCCCTTAGTCCCAACAGTCTAATTTTATATACCAACCTTTTATTTGGCACGGTGTCAAATGCCTTTGAAAAGTCCAGATATACAACATCCACAGCATCCCCCAGATCCAGTCTGGAACTTTCCTCCTCGTAGAAACCAATCAGATTAGTCTAACAAGACCGATCTCTCATAAACCCATGCTGACGATTGGGTTATAAGGTTATGCACAGTGAGATACTCCAGGATAGCATCTCTAACAAACCCCTCAAATATTTTCCCCACCACAGAAGTTAAACTCACAGGTCTGTAGTTTCCAGGATCGCTTTTTTTGTATATTGGTACCACATTTGCTATGCACCAGTCCTGTGGAACATAACCAGTCCTCAGTGAATCTTCAAATATTAAAAATAACAGTCTGTCTATCATCGTTCATGCAGAACCCGGGGGTGTATGGCATCTGGCCCCGGTGATCTATCTTAGTGCTTGCAAGGCGGGGCCGTACCTCTTCCTGGCTTAAATTGTTAACATTCCAAATTTACATTATTCCTCATTGTGTCTTCCACTAGGGGATGTACTTGGGTAAAGACAGCCGAGAAGGTGACATTCAGTAGATTGGCCCTTTCCTCATCTCCTTCCACCATGACCCCCATGTTATTCCTAAGAGGGTCCACACTCTCAGTTTTTAGTTTCTTATCATTTATATACTTAAAAAATAAATTGGGATTATTTTTGCACTCCCTGGCAATATTTCTCTATTTTTGCTGCCTTTTTGGGGGGGGGGGGGGGGGGGGGCTTTTGTCTTTGAGAATATTGCCCAGTCTATGCCTTTCAGGTCTTCCCTTAGTTGCTGAAAATTTGCCCTCCTGAAGTTTAGAGTGTTCGTTGCCCCTTCACTAACGCTCTTAGTAAAGCGCAATACAAACTCAATGATATTATTATGATCACTATTACCAAGGTTCCCCCAACCGATAGTTTTGATACCCTGCCTATCAGGTCTGTTGATTAGGATAAGGTCCAGCAGTGCCCCCTCTCTTGTTGGCTCCAGGACAAGTTGCGACAGGTAATTGTCTTTTGTTGTTGACAAAAACCTGCTACCTTTTGAAGGACCTGCAGGTTTCTGCCCCCCAGTCAATATCTGGGTAATTGAAGTCTCCCATGATAAGTTCTTCACCATGCTTTGAAGCCGCATCCATTTCAATTATCAGTAGAGATGAGCGAACACACTCGTTCGAGCTTGATGCTCGTTCGAGCTTGATGCTCGTTCGAGCATTAGCGTACTCGTAACTGCTCGTTGCTCGGACGAATACTTCGCCAGCTCGAGAAAATGGCATCTCCCGCCATTTTGATTTTTGGCGGCCAGAAACAGAGCCAATCACAAGCCAGGAGACTCTGCACTCCACCCAGCATGACGTGGTACCCTTACACGTCGATAGCAGTGGTTGGCTGGCCTGATCAGGTGACCCTGGAATAGACTAGCCCCTGCCCGCGCTGCTCGGATCATTCTCTGTCTGGATGCCGTTAGGGAGAGAGCTGCTGCTGCTGCAGGGATAGCGTTAGGGTGTTATATTAGCTTTCTGTTAGGCACGAGTGAGTCTACAAGAACCCAACAGCCCTTGTTAGGGCTTGAATAGTGTTATATATTTTGTCTGATGATTTTTTTTTTTTTAAAACTTAAAGTGACTTAAAATCCAGTTGTGTGCTGTCAGTGTAGGTTACAAACTAGGCGTACAAGAACCCAACCAACTTTCCTAGGCCTACAATAGCGTTATATATTTTGTTGATTTGCTTGTGGCTGGCCTTGCTGGCACTAGTAGTGCAGCTAGTACCATATTGCGAGGAATTTGCAGAGAGACTTGGGAACGTTATATTTAGCTCTTAGTGACACACACATCTCAAACACCTAAGTGGGACAATTTATTAGGGGTTTGATTGAATTAGGCACAGTCTGCTGATTTTTTTTTTTACTTTTATTTTTTTTTTATAACTCAAAGTCATCAGGCACAGCACAAAATCCAGTTGTGGGCTGTCAGTGTAGGTTAGAAACTAGCCATAGCAATAGGATAGAATCGTTTTGGAAAAAAAAAAACACAAAAAAACACAAATAAAACAAAAAAAAACAAAAAAATCCCCAAAAAATTACAGTTTACACTTTAATTTTGAAAATGTTGAACCCGAGGGCTAGGGGTAGAGGACGAGGGCGTGGACGTGGGAGTCCAACTACTGCAGGGGTCAGAGGCCGTGGTCCTTGGCGGGGTGAGACACCACCTGCTGATGAGGGAGCAGGGGAACACCGCAGAGCTACACTCCCTAGGTTCATGTCTCAAGTTACTAGGACTCGTGGTAGAGCACTGTTGAGGCCAGAACAATGTGAACAGGTGATGTCGTGGATTGCGGACAATGCTTCTAGCCATTTGTCCACCAGTCAGTCTTCCACGCAGTCCACCCATGTCACCGAAATCAGCACTCCTCCACCTCAGCCTCCTTCCCCCCAGTCTGCCCCCTCCCAGCAAAATTTGGCATTTGAACCGACATACTATGAGGAACTGTTTTCTGGACCCTTCCCAGAGTCACAAACCACTTGTCCGGTTGCTGCTGAGCTCTTTTCCGATGCCCAGGTTTTCCACCGGTCGCAGTCTGTGGGTGATGATGACATTGTTGATGTAATGGAAGAAGTGTGTAAAGAGGTGATGAGGAGACACGGTTGTCAGACAGTGGTGAAGTTGTTGTCAGGGCAGGAAGTCCGAGGGGGGAGCAGACTGAGGGATCGGAGGATGATGAGGTGACAGACCCATGCTGGGATGATAGGCCGGGTGAACACAGTGCTTCTGAGACGGAGGAGAGTCCTCGACGATAACAGGTTGGAAGAGGCAGTGGTGGGGCCAGACGGAGAGGCAGGGCCAGAGCTCGTGCATCAGCGCCAAATGTTTCACGTAGTGAAGCTCCCGTGGCGAGGGCTAGATTTTCGGAAGTCTGGAGGTTCTTTAAAGAAACACCAGATGGCCGACGGACTGTGGTGTGCAACCTGTGCTACTCTAGTATCTGCAGGGGTTCCACCACTATCAGCTTAACCACCATCAGTATGCGCAGGCATATGAATGCTAAACACCCCACTTAACATCCCTACTCAACTCAACATCATCCGTGCCCTGACCAACGCCGTTGCTGACAAGGTCCACCTGACCACGGACACGTGGACGAGTGCTGCCGGGCAGGGCCACTATATATCGCTGACGGCACATTGGGTTAACATGGTGGAGGCTGCGACCGAGTCTGACCCTGCGGCTGGTCATATACTGCCGACGCCGAGGATTGCGGGGCCTACCTCGGTCCAGGTCTTTCAGGCCTACTATGCCTCCTCCTCTTCAGACCCCTCCTCCACCTCCTCCTCCAAATTACCATCCATGGGCATGGCGCCATCAGTCGGTAGCTCTAGGCACAGCAGCAGTGTCATCGCTAAGCGACAGCAGGCGGTGCTCAAACTGCTGAGCCTAGGTGATAAAAGGCACACTGCCCAAGAGCTATTACAGGGCATCACGGCGCAGACTGATCTGTGGCTGGCACCGCTGAACCTGAAGCCAGGCATGGTTGTGTGTGACAACGGCCGTAACTTGGTGGCGGCTCTGCAACTCGGCAGACTGACACATGTGCCATGCCTGGCCCATGTGTTAAATCTCATAGTTCAGCGTTTCCTCAAGACATACCCCAATCTGTCTGATTTGCTCACAAAGGTGCGCCGCATCTGTGCGCATTTCAGGAAGTCCAGCACAGATGCTGCCACTCTCAGGGCAGCGCAGCGCCGCCTCCAACTGCCCGCTCACCGACTGTTGTGCGACGTGCCCATGAGGTGGAATTCAACATTAACCATGTTATCCAGAGTTTACCAGCAGCGCAGAGCGATTGTAGACTGCTAGATGTCAACTTCCACCAGAACTGGTAGTCAGGTCAGTCAGCTTCCTCAAGTCTACAATGAGGAGTGGACGTGGATGTCTGATATCTGTCAGGTGCTGAGTAACTTTGAGGAGTCAACACAGATGGTCAGTGGCGATGCCGCCATCATCAGCCTCACCATCCCGCTGCTTGGCCTGTTGAAAAACTCTCTGGCCAGCATGAAGTCAGAAGCTTTGCGCTCGTCACAAGAGACGGGGGAAGAAGATTCCCATGTTGGTAGCCAAAGCACCCTCAGGTCTGTTTCTCAGCGCATATCGGAGGAGGTGGAGGAGGATGAGGAGGAAGAGGAGGAGAATGTTGGCGAGACAGAAGAGGGGAGCATTGCTCAGACCTTCACTGTTCAGCGTGTATGGGCAGAAGAAGAGGAGTTGGAGGAGGAGGAGATGAACAGTCAGGCCAGTGAGGGGAGTAAATTCTTGCGCGTTGGGACTCTGGCGCATATGGCAGATTTCATGCTAGGCTGACCCTCGCGTTCAAAGAATTTATTCCAGCACCGATTACTGGGTATTCACTCTTATGGACCCATGGTACAAGCAAAATCTTTCCACTCTCATCCCTGGAGAGGAAAGGAGTGTGAGAATGCATGAATACCATCAGGCCCTGGTGCACAAGCTGAAACAGTATTGCCCTTCTGACAGCGCTAGCGGCAGAGGGTGTACTTCTGCGGGACAAGTAGCGAGGGAGAGTAGGCGAGCAGGCAGCTTGTCCAGCACTGGCAGGGGTACGCTTTACAAGGCCTTTGCCAGTTTTATGTCACCCCAGTAAGACACTGTCACCTGTCCCCAGTCTCGGCAGAGTAGGGCTGATCTTTACAGAAAGATGGTGAGGGAGTACGTAGCTGACCATACCATCATCCTAAATGATCACACAGCTCCCTACAACTACTGGGTTTCAAAGCTGGACATGTGGCACGAAATGGTGCTGTACGCCTTGGAGGTTCTTGTCTGCCCTGCCACTAGCGTGTTGTCTGAGCGGGTTTTCAGTGCAGCTGGTGGCATCATCACTGATAAGCGTACATGCCTGTCGACTGACAGCGCTGACAGGCTGATGCTTATCAAGATGAATAAAGCCTGGATTTCTCAGGATTTCCTTCTCCACCAGGTGAAAGAAGCTCAACCTGAATAATGTATGCACTCCTCCTCCTCATTTTCCTCCTTCTCCTCCTCTTTGTACACTAAAGCAGAGGAAACTGGCTATTTTTTGCCAGGACCAACTGGCTCTAGCTATAGTACTCTATGTATTTAATTTTTCTGGAGGGCCACCTATCGGTCCTCTGTTTTAAACAATTTTTGGGAGTGCCACATACAGGCACTCAATCTATTTAATTTTCTGGAGGGACCACCTACCTGCTCCTTTGGTTTGAAAACTTTTTTGGACTGCACATATAGGCACTATCCAAATTTAATTGTCTCCATAGCAGCCTCCACACGTCGTCTTTATAGTGCTCCACACGTTGTCTCCATTGCTATCTCCACACATCATCTCCATAGCTGCCTCCCAAAGTTGTCCATATAGCTGCCTCCATACATCGTCCCCTTAGCAAACGAGCTGTGTAGGCAGAATTTGGGGTTGTTTTCATGGCTTCCACATAAACTTGTTAACTTTGTCACCACCTGCTGTGTGATCACAAATACTGGCAAACTTTTATCATTTACCGATATTATTCAGCGCTTCTTGCACGTCTGTTTACATTCCACTCACCCGCCATAACCCAAATCATAAGAACACTACTACACTTGATCTTATACAAAGGTTCTTAGAAGTGCTGTTGGGGAGGAGCCGAGAGACAGGGGCTTGGACAGGCGAAAGCTCGCCTGGCAGCGAACTGCCAGCTTCATCCCAAGATCAACTAACATAGTTTTAACTGCAGCACACTTTAATCTACTACTGCTTACTGCCTCCATATCGTCCCCTTATCAAACGAGCTGTGTCAGGCAGAATTTCGGGTGTTTTCAATTGCCCGCAGCCTGAAACTTGTTCATTAGATCCATAATTGGATTTCCAGATGAGCAATTTTCACACATCCATCACAGCAGTTATTCCCCTTGAACGGCTGTTCAAGGAAAGCATACAGGCACTGGATGTACCATCTGTAGCAATGCCATGATTGGAGTCCATTATTCTATTGGGGGATTACAGGAGAATACAGACGAAAAGAAGAATTTACAGCAAAGTAAACAAAAATACAGCAGTTTCACCTGTCACAAGTCCTCAATTTAAATCCCTTAATCCTAAACCTACCACTTTGGACACTGCACAAACGTAGGATCAATGCACAACCTCGCCAACATGCTCGCACACTCACTTTTTGAGCTTTTTAAAAGCGTGTATTGCCACAAAAATCCCTCGTGCTCATGCCAAGAGTGGCCTGGCAAAACCCTATCTTTTAGCATTATTATATATAGTTTGTATAATTATATAATATAGTTATGTATTTATCAATTGTTTAAGCAATATTATATCAACCCTTTGTCAACCCCTTTGGCTGCGCCAGAATCTCTCGTTGGATAAGACAGAATAATCGCATTAAACGATTGCTGCATATGCATTGCACCTTCAATGAAACAGGTACATCTTATGTCACGATCATGTGCCGCAGATTGTTGTCAACAGCTTCTTTAGGGAAGCATTCCGAAAGGGTGTGTGCTATTTTCTGTGCACGTTGTGCTGTACTGATTGTAGTGCAAACTGCTTGCAGAGGTATTGAAGAAGTGCCTGTGCCACATTCATTGAAAGGCCACCCTTTTGATTCGCAGCTGCCTACCATCATGCCAACATACAATTAGAGCGTTCCAGTGCTAGAAACATGCCAAATTCGACAGAATGTGTTGCAACACCTATGTTAAAGTTGCAGCAACAAAAAAAAGTGTTGCACCAGTTTATGTGTGAGAGCAGTGTGCAGGGCACACTGGATTCATGAATAATGTCGCCCCGCAACTCCTATGCGGACCAATTCTATCTCAATCTGTGCGGCATATACGCCACGACACAAACGACAAAACATCATTTAGTGTCAGCTTTGCACTGTTGTGTTAGTAAATTTGTTTCATAGTTTAGTGCCTAGAAGGACCACACACAAAGGAGATCTCCCCTTGTGCATTTTTCAAGCACTTTTTCATAAGACAAAACATGTGTCTCTCTGCGCTCTTTGGTAGTTTAGTTTAAGGCTCTGCAAACTATACTGTAGCCTATGCCCTTACGAGATATTGCTGGATGATGCTAGAAAGCTAATCTGGTCCTCCGGTCAGAAGCCAATGCAGGTTCGTCACAGGTATGCCATCTTAAAGGAAACCTACCAGTTAGATGGTAGGTGTAAGCCTGTGTACTCCCGGTCACCAACTTCAGGAGTGAGTGGTGCGCCGGTTACGTCTACTTTCGTTAGTGTTATAAACCGTGGTATCGCGGTTGTAACATTTTTATATACTTAGAGCAGTAAGGATCGTCGGCGCGCGATGCGCAACGTATGTGCGCGCGCCCTACTAGGAAATAGCGGAGAGTTGCGCCGCAACGGTCGCGACGCAGCGCCAGCCCTGCTGCTCTAAAAGTTTTAAAAGTGTTCAACCGCGATAACCGCGGTTTATAACACTAACGAAGTATAGTACCGGCACCAGCTCTCCCTTGAGATTGTCGGGCTCGGTACTTACGCTTAAACCTACCATTCTAACTGTTAGATTTCCTTAACCCCTAACGCTGCTGCGCCGTAGCCCTCTACGGCTCAGAGGCATAAGGGATGTAGAAGAGGGCTCCACGGGCTGAGTCCGCCGTCTTCATCAAAGTGGGGGTTTTTGCAAAATGCAAACCCCCACCGCTAATAACCCGCGTCGGTGCTAGCACGATCGGCTATAATCCCTTTACCCGCCGCCGGAAAGTGCTCCGGCGGATTTAAAAGACGGCGCGCCGCGGGCGCCGCCAATCTTTTTTTTCGATCGCCACGACCCCCCGAAACGTCTCGGCGGGGCGGCGATCGGTTGCCCCATGTTAGCCTCGGTTTCTTTTGACACGAGGCTATATGGCAGCTGCAGAATTTCGTTGACAATGAGCCAGTGGCTCATGTAATGAATGTGCTGCAAAAATGGCCTCATATGCCAATACAGAAAGTATTGCAGTATCTGGTAGCAGCGCTCTGACCATCTAGGGTAATGTACCCTAGATGGTCTAGAGATAGTGAAAAAAAAAAAAGAAAAAAAAAAAAAGTTGAAAAAATAAAAAAAAAGTAATAAAATATTAAAAGTTCAAATCACCCCCCTTTCCCTAGAAAAGGATTAGAAAAACATAATAAACAGTAAAAATCACAAACATATTAGGTATCGCCGCGTCCCAAAAATGCCCGATCTATCAAATATTTTAAAACGGTTCGGCCGGCAGGGACCTACGAGGCGGGAAGGAAATGGAGCCCAAATGTACGAAATGCGACTTGTACACCTTTTTAAATAACATAATAAAATGAATGAAAATAAAAATGATCAAAATATCGCACAGACCTCAAAATGGTTAGCAATGAAACCTCGCCTCATTTCGCAAAAAAATGACAAACTCCACACATCCATGCGCACCAAAAGTATGAAAAAGTTATTAGCGTCAGAAGCAGAAGATGGCGGGAAGATGGGCAAAAAATTTTTTTTCGTTTTTGTACACATCGTTTAATTTTGAAAATGTATTAAAAACACAATAAAACCTATATAAATTTCGGTATCACCGAGATCGCACCGAACCAAAGAATAAAGTAGGCATGGTATTTGGAGCGAAGAGGAAAGTCGTAAAAAAACTGAGCCCACAGAAAGTGACGCAAGTGACGTTGTTTCAATTTTTCCACATTTGGAATTTTTTTGCAGCTACGCAGTACACGGCATGTGTAAAACTAAATAAAATAACGGGAAGGAAAGTAAAATTTGTTGCAACACAAAATAAGCCCTCACAAGGTCTGTACACATAAAAATGAAAAAGTTAATGGATTTTGAAGTTGGAGGGAGAGCAGGAAATCGGCCGAAAAAACCTGCGTCCTTAGGGGGTTAAGAACAAAAAGCCAATTAACAAAAACGTGTGTGATAAAATGAGTAACTGTTATTAATTAAAATATCAACAAAAACTGATTGCAAGCGATCATAACAGAACAGCAAGAACATCACACGGGACCACAATATGTAAGGTAGACTAGTACCAGGGTGATAAATGGGAGCTGTCCTTATGTGTAATATGATGTATGGAGGTGTGGAAAGAACTTGTTACTACAGAATTCAAAACACTGGGTGCATAGTTGCGATGTAATACAACAAAGTGCTATTAGTGCCAATTAATGTGTAGGGGTCCATACTTCACTTGTATTCTGATCAACGAAGAGTTTGATATTGTTTGGATTGTTGTCGTTAATGTAAGTAGTTAATGCCTTAGGATTGTACAGCACCATGGCACTAATGGTGCTCTACAAATATAATAATAATGTTTTAAATGAACGCAACAGAAAAAAGTCTAAATGAAATGGCTGGTTCCAACAAAAGTTGAAACCTTAAGAGCCACCTAGGGGGACAAGTGCCAGAAGCTTAAAAGCATCCATATGTTATTCCAACAAAAAATATGTCCAGGGTTTTATTTCCAATGATGTCTCAACCAGATAATATTTTTTGTAAACCAGACTGCCTAAACTACATACTTTGACATATTTTGAAATCAGGGCTCAATCTTTCCTTTCTGTCTATGGGAAAAGTGCCATTCTGTTTTCTTTTGGACGGAAATCAGTACACTTCCCATAAATGTGAATGAAACTGTGTTAGAATTTGAATATACCGTTTATATATGAGTATAAGCCGGCCCGAGTATAAGCCAAGACCCCTAATTTTACCAGCCCCCTGTAGTATACATACAGCCAGCCAGCACCATGTAGTATACAGCCAGCCAACCCCTGTAGTATACAGCCAGCCAACCCCCTGTAGGATACAGCGCAGCCCCCTGTAGTATACAGCAACCAGCCAGCCCCTTGTAGTATTACAGCCAGGCCAGGCCCCATGCTAGTATACAGCCAGCCAGCCCCCTGTGAGTATCCCAGCCAGCCAGCCCCTGTAGTATAAGCCAGCCCCCTATAGTATACAGCCAGCCGCCCCCTCTATATACAGCCAGGCCCCATGTATTATACAGCCAAGATAGCCCCGCCCCCCGTAGTATTACAGCCAGCCAGACCCTGTAGTATACAACAAACGCGCCACTTGTAGTATACAGCCAGCCCCCCTATAGTATACAGCCAGCCCCCGTAGATAAGCCAGCCCCATGCAGTTAGTATACAGCCAGCAGCTCACTGTAGTATGACAGCCATCCAGCCCCCCCTGTAAGCCAAAACACATAAAAAAATAAAACTTAATAATCACCTCCACGGGGATACTCATCCACCCCCAATGATCGGTGCTGCCTGCTTCCTATTCTTTCTTTTCTTTCTGTAGTAGCTGGCAAAGTCACGTCCATGCGATCTGACTGCCTGCGCACACTGTGCTGCGTCATCAGCGGCAAAACCACCACATCATAGTGTGCGCCGGCCGACAGATCTCATGAACACGACTCTATTGGAAAGAGAAGGAATAGAGAGAAAAGAAGAGAGAAGAGATGCCGGCCGAGGAGCGGCGCCGGAGGGTCAGTATTAGTTTATTTTTTTAATTGACTGTGTAAAGCCGAGGTGAGGTTTTTCGCACATCTTTGTATGCTGAAAAAAACTCGCCTTGTTTACACGAGTATATACGGTAACATAAAACAAGAAACAACGTTCCTTGTGAAAGAGAATCTTTTACATGAGGAGTGATAAAGGAATTTATACTTTCAGTTTATAGAGTTATAGTTGATTAGTTGAAGAAAGAAACTAACACAGTAAGTCCTACGGTTGAATCCAGAAGGCAGAAACAAAACCCCTCGTGGGTTATGTTTATTTGCGCTCTTAAATTAAAGTGGCCTTTCCAAACTTCAAATATCAGAATAAATCCCTATATCTGTTTTTCCTGGATATAATATGAAAAAATCTGTATGATCAAATTAGTATTCAGTATTTATATTCTGAACATATTTACAAAACAAGCTATTTACAGCAGAAAAAGTCATGTTTCCTCTGACTTCCCTAGACATAAAGACACATTTTCAATATAACTTATTATCCCTCAATTAGAAAACAGTCTGTTACATTTTTCCAATTCTGACCTGAGTTGCTTGATTTGATTCATGAAAATAATTAAAAACTGTCAGGTTTTTGTCAGCTTTACAATCTTAATACTTTGACTCCCAGCTGGTATGGGGGGGACTGAATTGCTCGTGGATTGTTAGCAATTAAAAATAAGTAAGAAAACAAGGACTTCACTGCTGTAGGATATTCTCGTCAAGTAGTAAAGAAAAATCATGAAGCTAAAAAAACGGTTGGACTCATTAATTTTACATGTCCTAACCCCTATAAACCACAATTAACCTTGTACTCATTTTAATAGTTTCTCTATTATAGTTGCATTAAAAATATAAAGTAATCCACACACAAAACTTAGCACACCCTACGTACAGGACGGAACTCTCTGGTCACTGACCCCTGAAGCTCTTTGGTACTTAATTTTAGTTCCAGGCATTGCACTGTCTCAGATAACGGTATCTGTAATGAAGTTCTTCTATTGGGCAATCCTTTCCCAAGACAGCCAAAAAAAAAGTGGAAAATCCACAGTCACTGCTGTCTGAAATTACAATTATCAAAAATATACAATGACTTGGCATACTATATAAAGACCAAAACCTAAAGAATCTGTCATGTAACCAAGGGATGCGCCTTGATATTCAGAAAAATCAAAATGATCATAATGAGAACCCAACAGGTTAAACTGAGACACTGATAACAAAGCGGTTGGCCCACTAATATATAAAAAAAAATTGCGCAAAAAGTATAAATTACAATAAGGTTACCAGCGGTCAGATGGTAAACATTAATTGAATGATTTCGGAGGGCCGGCAAGTGGTTTGGGTGCTTTACACATCACTTGTATAGAAATAGAAAGAAATCTTGGAGCAATGGAGTGGCGCACTCAGACCATAAAATTAATTAATTTAAAGAAACACATTTAGTCCCCGGTCTTTCTATAGGAAAGAGAGTCCCCAATGATAGCTGTGTACTATAGCAGGCAGTTATTGTTCAGCAGCAAGTAGTAGCACCCAAAATGGTCGGACTTTTCAAAAATATCTAAAACGCATACCATATGGGAAAAGCACATAAGAGGACACAAGAAAAGCCAATGTGGCTAACTAGTCTTGTAAGGAAAGCAATAAGAAGAAAGATAAGGCGTTTAGGTCGCTTAAAACGCAAAAGGTAGTGAGAGGCGTTACAGGATTATAGAGAGAAAAACTAAATCCTGGAAAAAAAAGCAGATAAGGTCGGGAAAATAAGAAATTTTTTTAAATATTTTTCAAGTACGTATTACTCGAGAAAGACCGACCGAATATAAGCCGATACCCTAATTTTACCACCCAAAACTGGGGAAACCTATTGACTTGAGAATAAGCATTAGTCACAGACCCCCCTGTATATAGCCAGTCACCCCTCTCTAGTATAAGCCTTGCCCCCGTAGTATACAGCCAGTCCAGCCTGCCCCAGTGTATACAGCGCGCACCCAGTAGTATACCAGCACCCCAAATGAGGGGTTGTTACTCAAATGGCCTCACAGTCACAGATCTCAATCCAATAGAGCATCTTGGGTTGTGGTGAGAACGGGAGATGTCATATGGATGTGCAGCCGACAAATCTGCGCAACTGTGAATGCCATCATGTCAATAGGACCAAAATCTCTGAGGACTGCTTCGAGCACCTGTTGAATCTATGCCACGAAGAAAGAATTGAGGCCAGTTCTGAAGGCAAAAGGGGGTCCAACACGTTATATAGCATGGGATTACCTAAAAAAGTGGCCGGTGAGTGTTGATGTATAGCAGAGGGACAATGGATGAAGCAGCACTCCGTAAAGGAAGTGAAAACTTTTAATTACCACCGTGGATGACTACCCATTTCGTCTTTGTCTAAAGTTGCTCCACAGCTGGAATAAAAGTTTTCACTTTATCTTTACGGAGTGCTGCTTTCTCCATTGTCCTCATGCTACATAACGGAGTTTGTCGGACCCCTGGCGAGACCGTGCCACCTATCAACTTACACGGTGCCGCTCCACCACCCTTTCACTCATATGAATGTATATATATTATATTGGTGAAGTAGTACAAACATTTATAAGAAAAATCATAAAAAGTCTTAAAGGCACCTTACAAAAAATTAGATGGAAGTCATTCTTCTGCGATTCTTCAAGTATATTACTAAACAATACAGGGAGGTAATAAGGGAAGTAAAATTACATTTTAAAAATGAGGAAGAGTAAAATACAGAGATAAAAGTGAAGTGACAATAAATTATATTGTTGGTTGTGGTATCTACCGTGCTGTAGGAAATGATTCACTGGATGTTATAAAAAGATTAATATGATTCAAGAGTCAGTAATAAATACAAATGGGAATACATTTAATAAGGAGTGTTGCCATTGTTCAGTTGAAATTTGCACTTTCTTCAAGTGAAAAAACTGCGTGCCACAGGTAGTTAAGAGGTGGTCTGCCCATGCATCAAATGTGTTTGCACGCGAACGTTTTGTGGCGCAACTTTCTGAGGCACCATTACAACACAAAATTAGGGGGCCGGTCCAGTCGACACAGTCAGACTTGCGGACAGATTTAACATGCAACATCGTTGCACGCTGTTGTTTAAAGGTTGCACCACAAAACCAAAAGTTGGTGAACTATGGGGGGCCAGTGCAGGGAAGCGTTAGATTCAGGATTTCATGGCCGCTTTGTTCTTAATGAATGCTTGCACCCAGCATTGTTACACAGACACGCCACTGTAGTGCAGTTTACAATCGTTAGTACTAATGTGGTCCCCAATGAGACAATATTAACAACCATCGGACTTGTTTATACTTATTCATAATAAACAGTTTACCTTATGCGACTTGTCGATAGATATCTCCTTGGTTATTAGGTGGAGATATGGGGGGGCAGACCAGTGACAGTTGTGAAAGTATCCAGCCCCTTTGAACTTTTGACCTTTGCCACATTTCAGGAGCTTCAACATAAATCATCAAAAAATTTCAAATTTTTGCGTGAAGAATCAGCAAAAAGACACTTGTGAAGTGGAACAAAATTTATTTAAACTTTAAAAACATTGTTTTAAAAGAATGCAAACTGGACAGCATGCAAGCGTTGTGGTACGGTTATCAGGTGTTGCCACATGTGAGAAACCAAAATTCTTGCCCATTCTTCGTGGAAGAAACAGCCGGGTTTGAACAGCAAGATTTGAGCTCCTTCCACAGATTATCCAATGGATTCAGGTATGGGACTTGACCTTGGCTATTCTAACACACTGATAGTTTATTTCGTAAACCTTCCATTGTAGATTTGCTTTAGTTGGTGTCAGTATTTTGTTTGATAGAGATAAAATCTCTTGTCCCAGTCTCAGGTCTTTTTGCAAACACCAACAGGTTTACTTCCAGAATGGTCCTTGATATTTGGCCAACATCCATTTCCCATCAATTTAACAATCTCTCTGTCCTGCAGAAGAAAAAGCAGGCCCAAAACTAAGATTCTACCACCACCATGGTGGACAGTGGGGTGGTGTGTTGGTTCAGGTGATAAGCTCTGTCCTGCTTTTATGGGCAAACAATCATTGACATGTGGTCAAAAAGTGTTCACTTTTCATCTGACCAGACACCGTTTTTCCACATGTTTGGTGTCTCCCAGGAGGCTCATGCGCAAAATCTCAGACTTTTTAAGGATATCTTTAGAAAGTAAAATAGCTTTCTCTTCTGGTCTATTCCATAAAACCAGATTGTGCAGCATATGACTGATTGTATCATGTGGACAGACCTCCCTCCGTCAGATGTAGATCTATGCACTTTATCAGAGTGACTCATGGCCTCTGGCTGCATCTTGATTAGTCTCTCCTTGTTGGAGATGAATTTAGATGGCCAGGAACTCTTGATTAGACTTTGCAGTGGCTGATAATCCTTCCCATTTCAATATTCGACGCTTTTGCACAGTGCCTCCTTGGATGTTAATGTTGTGAAATCTTTTTTTATCAAATCTGCTCAATTTAAACTTCTCCACTCCAGTATCACATACTTTGCATGGTGTGTTCCTTGGTGTCAGAGCAGAAAACCCTGACGAATTACTTATATGGAGATTGATTAACACAGTCAATTTGATATTTATCATATCGGCATTTAGCACAACATTAAGTCATTCAGAGATACTTACTGAATTCTCTGAATCTGTGACGGAAAGTAAGGGGGTGTGAATAATATTGAATGCCCCACTTTTCAGTTCTTATTTTTTTTTACAAAAGTTACCCATTCACTTTTTCACAATTTTTCCTCTCTCAGATTCAAAATCTTGCAACAAAGCCTATAGGGATTATTTTGAGCGTAACAAATTGCACTTCATATTGATGGCATTTCCCTGTTTTTTCTTGTGGTGCTTGGATGTAACGGCTTTACTGTGTACCCCAATACATGGTCTCCTATTTTTGGTCGGTGCAGTAAACAGGATTACAAATTTGTATAGGTTTATTATGTTTCATCATTAAAATAATTCAAACCCCTGTTCTTCAAAAAAAGTGTTTTGATTTGCTATAGGTGTTACAAGGGACTGTCTGTAGGACCTTTTGATCTTTTTATAAAATTTTTTTATGATTTTTAAATAAAAATGCCATTCAACTTGGAATTGTACAGATAAACCAGTGACACGATATATTTGCTGACTTGAGACGTCATTTCGGCCGCAATACTAATGATGTTTATTTATATTATATGACTCTAGGGAAAGTGGTTATTTGAATTTTTAGTAGTTTTTATGGATAATTTTCTTACTGTTATTTTTATTTTTACATATGTTTTCAAGACCATCCTTGGTACTTTTACTGTAGGTTTTCTGACTGATCCTCCATATTATGCCATACATGGATGGCCAGTTATATGGGATTTCCTCCCTCATTCTATTACAATGTGGCTTATCACTAATACTTCGTCTGCGTCATGCGCACATAATCGCCCTCCCTCGAAGGAGTCACAAATCATTCATATGATTAAAAATTCGTGCTATTGTAATGAATGGGTTTTAAAAACGAGACAGCCTCAATTCTTCGCAAGACCAAGGCTGTGTCGTGGCAACTGGGACCATAGCTCCACAAAAGATTATCACGGGTCTTGCTGTGTTTTGGAAGGCTGCCGGAGCTTTGACCGACAGGAACGACCAGGATAAGCAACGGTACCCGCGATCGATTGCCTTGAACATGAGCAAAAGACTTAACGGCTTATGGAGAGGGCTCAGCTCGGCTGGGGTCCTCGATTTCTGGCCTTCCCAAATAAATGTGGAGTTTGTCCACAAATTGGAAAAGGTTACGGAAAAAAATAAAAGGATTTTGGGCAACCAACTATAATTTTAAGGGCGATATTCTGCCAACCCAACGAGATGGCATTTTGGCGGAGTCTGAAGGTCCTGCACTAGTGGTTTGAGGAATATAAAGTTATGGTGAGCGAGGTTACTAATCGGAGCTTGAGGGTAAGGTTTATACAACCTTTATAAGAGTTCTTCGTGACCCAATTAAATTGGATACGTCCCATTTTAGCCAGTCATTCATATCCTTGTGGTATATGGATCCCCAAAATTGATGATTTTGTGTTTTTATTTCTAATTAGCTGGGAGGCTAATATTTTAGTAAGGAGCAGGCAGCCAGCTAGGGAGGATTCTGGTTCATAAGGCATAGGACAACCATCATCGCAAATAGGCCAATTACCGGTGTTCCCTGTTACCAATAGTCACCCCCTTAATCACTGTGGTCGCAAACGAACCGCCTGAGCACTGGGGTTCTCATAAAACTAAGGCGAATATCACAGCCGGGAGAGATGTACAACCACTGTTGAATGCGTTTCGTAATGTTAAAGGATCGCGACATAAAATCGAGTTATAAACTCAGGCTGAGAGTAGCACTTACAAGCCAATATAACCTCCAGCAACGGGGCCCACCAAAGGCAAACGCTGTAAACCAGCCTCCAAATACCCCCAATGAACTCGTTTGAACGCCTTCTCCGCATCAGGTTAGTAGTGAGGAGCAGAGAAGGTGTTCCCCGCGACTCCAAGACTGAAATAATATTTATAAAATCTCTGTGTAGTTACAATCTACATCCCTTAATAAATCCACTGGTTCCAGGGCTTTATTTGTGAGAACTTCAGCTAGTCATGTGCATTGACAATTTGGATACACCTGGGCCAATAAGCGATATGTCTAACTCGGTTAAGGGGGAATAAACTAAATTAGAACACATGTAGCCTGAAAAAAGGCAACCTTCGACTCAAAAACAGAGAAAGAAAACACGTAGAGTACACTTGCACATACGAGGAACTGGCCTTTAGATGTCCATGCTGTAGGTGTCCCCACGGTTTGGTAGCAGGCCAAAAAACATAGCTAAAAGACTTTGCTAATACCGGAACAGCCTGGTGGATATACATCACCCATTCAACATTATTGGACTCTGAAGATAGATTGTCCTGCGTTCTTATTGTGGTGCAACTATGGGACCATCTTCTGCAATGCGGGCAGGGGGGTCATTTCTGTGCTGAGCTGGCATTCTCCACACTGTCAAGTCCACTGTTTGCATAAACAAATCCTTCTTCAGGGGTAGGGCGACTGTCTGTGCCATTGATGAAAATAATAATTTTACTGGGAATCCCAAGCAATATGGGATTAATTGTGAGCATGTAGGGTATTTCGTACATGATCGAAAAACCTCTCCTCCTCACAACCGTTGCCACGACAGGTGCTGTGAACATAGATGTCCGCAAAGTGAGGCGGGAGGCTCGGTGGAATCTGCCGCCAATGCAATCTTTCTATCTTTTTGAAAGAAATGGATCCGAGCAATTGCATCCTCGATGTCGCTGGGGAAGGTCTTGCTTCGGGAGCCTATGCGTCCATCTATAGTGAGGTCCATTCGTAGTGCGGAGAGTAAGCAGGAGAAGTAGAGTCGTCAAGCCGGGAAAACCTGCAAGCTCTTCTGGCTTGACTGCCCCTCAAGCTGGTCATGTGGGGCTGTGGCTTAGCGGGCAGAGTGATAAGCACTCCATATCCAGCACCGACTCTGCCTTGCTGAAGATGCTGGGTCCACTATGTGCTGAAGAGTCCATTAGCAGCAGTGGCTCCGAAAGCAAGAATATCCTCTTCAGGTTTCTGGAGGAGGTGACGGAGGAGGCTCGCTGCCTGCTCAGAGGTGGTAGCTGCGATATCACCGGCGGCGCCATCTGGATAGACTCGGCCACCTTAAAAACTTGCTTAACTTCAGCGGCTCTCTTTTTCCCCCCTTAGCTATGGTCCTTGCTTTCCCCAAGGTTATAGGGAGTGTTCAAGTTGAGATATCCGCTTTTCAAAAGGCTGAAGCGAAGTGCCACTGGATGACCACGTGCAACGGAGCCAGAGTTTAACACGTTCTGTCTCCCATGCGCAGGCGACATGCACCCTGTATTTTTCTTCTATGTAGATAAAGTCTTCTAGGAGCCAAATTGTAGATTTCAGGTTTTATTTTTTCAGTTACTTATCTGGGGTCAGAGAAGGTAATGAATTAATGGTTTGGGTAGCTTGAAGTATATGCCAATGTTTGGCTGTAGAATTGACAGGAAAGAATTTGAGAATGGGACTCCATAAAGCCTGTGTTAAAGGTTTATGTTTCATTCAACTTATGTTCGAGCGTTATGAATTTTTGTCACTTTGGTGACTAGAAATTTTTGTGGTTAAAGTCCTTGACCTTCTTTTGTCCAAGATGAAATAGAAAAAGGTGGTCACCCGTGGAAAACTTTCTTTTTAATAAATACCCAGTAACCACCAGTAGATGTCATCCGTTTACTCTCTCAGCAGTGCATCTACATGAAACAGGTGAGTTCTATTTAAATTTTATCTGTTTGTGTAATTCATAGGTCTGATGTTCACTCACTTCTCCACTTATCTCCCCTAATGACTGGGATTTAGTTTACAGACCAGAGGCATGTGTACCTATTTTGAAATATATGTTAGAGTTGTGTCCATTCCCCTGACACTGTTCCTACTCTTCTTTCTTCTTCCCATTTATTAAACCTCTGTCAAGTATGTCAATAGATGGTGGTCATAGGGCTTACACTATTGAAAGCCAATGCATCACCTTCGAACAAATGCCCCACATGGAAGGCCCAGTCAATGTGATGCCGTTCACTACTTCTGATCCATGGGGCGTTCTGGATCTGGAACTTTCACGTTGCCTGCTGCTGCTCAGACACCTTCCATTTTATAGCATAGGTAAAGTGGAAATTCACCTGTTGGTACATTCACATAGAAGTGTTGTCTGGGCTAAGTAAAGTGCATCTCGGGGCAGACCAGCCAAGCTGATGCTCTGACACACACTTCAAAGTAGGCAACATTGTGCAGGTCTGTATAGTTTCCTTGTACACCAAGGTGAGCACATGCACCAAAACATTGAACAGTTTTAACTTCTTGACTAAGCAAAAGGTCAGGTCATTGTCATAACACGTATTGCCAGGCTTGAGGTTCAGTCGGTAGCAACACTATCTGTCGCCGTGGATCACTGTCGACAGCTCCAGGCTGTGTATGTGGTCTTCACCAAGATAGAGAATTTAGCAGGGCTGCTGCCATTTCCCCAGGCGTTTCGATAACAGTGGTGTTGTTGGACGCGCAAAGACTGGATGAGGAAGGAAGAAGCAATGGACGCAAAAAACAAAGTGAGTTCTAGCAATCCTCAGTGGGGGGGCACAATGTTGAGCCTCAGGACCGCCACCCACTACATAACCCAGTGGGCAGTTAAAGAAATGTACATGCCTGCCCAGCTTACGGTCCAGTGTCAGTTGTGAGTGCACCATGGGATTCATTAGCAGGTGTAGTGATATCGATTTTGCCCCAGCATCAAGTTTGTTGCAGTGGTGAAGTATTACAGGAAAAGTATGTCATATGGCAACTTCATACTGCTGTGACCGGCCACTTGCCACCAAATCTTAAGCTAACATAGGGCGCGAAAAAAGAAGGACCACACATCCACATCATCCACAATGATCTACTGCCGCTAGCTACCGTATACATCCAAAAGCGTTTTGTTTATATAATTGCGGTTATTGCATGGTGTCTGCTGCTTGTTGTTGCAGTGCTGGTGGGGACCCGGGGCCCGGGGAGCCATGGGGCTATGGTCCCTGCCGGTGCGTTTGCTGAAGCGCGTGGTGGAGGATTGCCATAGTGATGCACACAAAGCGTAGGGACCCACTACAATGAGGTCACATGCTTTGAAGTGGGTAGTGGGCTTATTCAATTTGACAAAGGTGACTAAGAACTTGAGTTCATATTATGTCAGCCTTAAGCAGCATTAGATAATTGTGTTATGTCTGGATGTGCGGTCCAGTCCAGTTCTTTTTCTCTTCCCATGGTTGGGTTTAAATCTTTAAAGCTGTTCATATCTTCAGCCTGAATAGGGGAATAGGAGCTTTTTCAAAACGCTCAGAAATATGGGTGGAAATGCTTCTTATTCAGAACCAGAGCTTGTTGGCTGCAGGCAAGGGCAAAACGTTTGTTGTTTATGTGATTTGGGGGATGGCGAGCGAGATGAATGGATGGTGTGAAAAGTATGTTGATGGTGTGTGCTGCGGGTGCAATCGGTAGGCCTGGCAGATGATGTCATATCTCCTCACTTTGTGGGGGATACAGGTCGGCCTTGTGAACTTGAGAACAGGGCTGGGACAACTGACTCCCCCAGCAGCAAGTGGAGTCCTATGCTTGGTTCCAAGATTTTTGCGTCCTCAGCCACTGACAGCACTTATACATGAGGTGCTCTCTCAAATTGTTTTATGGCCACACTTTATGAACTGGTGGAGCAAGGTGCAACTAATTTGTGTCTGTATTTCGGTGAGAAGTTTAAATTGCCATGCCTGCAGACACCATGTGGGCCACCGTATACAGTAGTTCAATGGGCACCAACAGTAGCAGTCATTCCCTGTCTGCAGATTTTGCAGAAAAGAAAGAAAGCCTCAGCTCTGTTGGCAGGTTGTGTTTCTTTGTTTTATAGGTCGTTCAGTATGGCTATTCTGACCCATACCCTCATCCTCCAATAAAATTCCTGGTATTCTTGTTCTCTATCTTTAACAGCAATGTGTGGATGGGAAAACACGAATATGTAAGAAGTAACGAGTCATATGTTAACGAGCTTATTGGTTGCCTGGTGAGGGAGTTCTCTCACTTCCAACTAAGGATGAGCTGCAAATAATCCCATGGAAGTGATGACCAGCACTCTGCCATATATTGACCATGAACAAGCTTTTTGCAAAAACAAAGGGGACATTCACAAAAAACCAGATACCGTATCATATCGTGGTATAAGCGCATGGTGAGAAACTCGGACTGTTATGGCGAGTCGAGAAAAAACGAAACGGGACAGAAAGTACACCGCTGCGTGCCTGGATTCTGCTCCTCTCTCTCCCCCGCCGCGTGCATCGGGCCTGAAAGCACCAGTTGCAGAAGAATAGGGAGAGGAGGTAGAGCGAAACTGATGAGAACCATTAAGCAAAAGAGATCACGAGTTATTGACTTGAAGCAGAGGCATGGCTGAGCTTCTGGAAGAGGCCTTTTGCTCTTTTTTCGCGGGGGCAGCGCGCCTGCGGGGTTGCGCTAACACTATGATGCAAAAAGCTTTCGCCAATGATTTACGTCAACTAGATGTGCATCTGCCGGCTTTTACAGCAGATGAGTAAGAAAAGAAAGAAGAGGAGCCAGGGTCAGAGCGGTGCTGGGCCAAACTGGAGGGATGGACTGCGCTAAGATAATAATATCACTGGGCTGCCGATATTACATGGGATGCTATTATACTAAAGGAGGCTGGAATGGGCAAATACTACACGGGCTGGCTATCTACACACTAGGGGGTATTATTTAAGGGGGCTGGCTATATACTACCACCACGGCCTGGACGCTGGGAGAGAGTACAGACAACGTGAGGGAGGGCACGAGGGATAGAAAGGAGGAAAAAGGAGTGTGAGAATGCATGAATACCATCAGGCCCTGGTGCACAAGCTGAAACAGTATTGCCCTTCTGACAGCGCTAGCGGCAGAGGGTGTACTTCTGCGGGACAAGTAGCGAGGGAGAGTAGGCGAGCAGGCAGCTTGTCCAGCACTGGCAGGGGTACGCTTTACAAGGCCTTTGCCAGTTTTATGTCACCCCAGTAAGACACTGTCACCTGTCCCCAGTCTCGGCAGAGTAGGGCTGATCTTTACAGAAAGATGGTGAGGGAGTACGTAGCTGACCATACCATCATCCTAAATGATCACACAGCTCCCTACAACTACTGGGTTTCAAAGCTGGACATGTGGCACGAAATGGTGCTGTACGCCTTGGAGGTTCTTGTCTGCCCTGCCACTAGCGTGTTGTCTGAGCGGGTTTTCAGTGCAGCTGGTGGCATCATCACTGATAAGCGTACATGCCTGTCGACTGACAGCGCTGACAGGCTGATGCTTATCAAGATGAATAAAGCCTGGATTTCTCAGGATTTCCTTCTCCACCAGGTGAAAGAAGCTCAACCTGAATAATGTATGCACTCCTCCTCCTCATTTTCCTCCTTCTCCTCCTCTTTGTACACTAAAGCAGAGGAAACTGGCTATTTTTTGCCAGGACCAACTGGCTCTAGCTATAGTACTCTATGTATTTAATTTTTCTGGAGGGCCACCTATCTGGTCCTCTGTTTTAAACAATTTTTGGGAGTGCCACATACAGGCACTCAATCTATTTAATTTTTCTGGAGGACCACCTACCTGCTCCTTTGGTTTGAAAACTTTTTTGGACTGCCACATATAGGCACTATCCAAATTTAATTGTCTCCATAGCAGCCTCCACACGTCGTCTTTATAGCTGCTCCACACGTTGTCTCCATTGCTATCTCCACACATCATCTCCAAAGCTGCCTCCCAAAGTCGTCCATATAGCTGCCTCCATACATCGTCCCCTTAGCAAACGAGCTGTGTCATGCAGAATTTGGGGTTGTTTTCATGGCTTCCACATCAAACTTGTTAACTTTGTCACCACCCTGCTGTGTTATCCACAAAATATACTGGCAAACTTTTATCATTTACCAATATTATTTCAGCGCTTCTTGCACGTCTGTTTACATTCCCCTCACCCGCCATAACCCAAACTCATAAGAACACTACTACACTTGATCTTATACAAAAGGTTCTTAGAAGTGCTGTTTGGGGAGGAGCCGAGTGACAGGGGCTTGGACAGGCGAAAGCTCGCCTGGCAGCGAACTGCCAGCTTCATCTCAAGATCCAACTAACATAGTTTTAACTGCAGCACCTTTAATCTACTACTGCTTTACTGCCTCCATACACCGTCCCCTTATCAAACGAGCTGTGTCAGGCAGAATTTTCGGGTGTTTCAATTGCCCGCAGCCTTGAAACTTGTTCATTTAGATCCATAATTTGGGTTTCCAGATGAGCAATTTTCACACATACATCACAGCAGTATTCCCCCTTGAACGGCTGTTCAAGGAAAGCATACGTGGCACTGGATGTACACTCTGTAGCAATGCCACTTATGGAGTCCATTATTCTAATGGGGGATTACAGGAGAAATACAGACGAAAAGAAAAATTTACAGCAAAAGTAACACAAAATACAGCAGTTACCTGCTAAAGTCCCTCAAATTTAAATCCCTTAATCCTAAATACCACTTTGGACTCTGCACACACTTAGGATCAATGCACACTCGCCAACATGCTCGCACACTCACTTTTCTGATGCTTTTTAAAAGGTTATTGGCCACAAAAATCCGCTGTGCTCACTGCAACAAGATCTGGCTGCAAAACCCTATCTTTTAAGCATTATTATAATTATGTATTGTATAATTATATAATATAGTTATATATTATAATTGTTTAAGCAATATTATATAACCCTTTGTCAACCCTTTGTGCTGCCAAAATCTGTTGGATGAAAGAATAATAATGCATTTAACGATTGCTGCATATGCATGCAATTAATGAACAGGTACAATCTTAGGTTCAGATCATTGCGCAGCTTGTTTAAACAGGTTTCTTTAGGGGCACATTTACGAAGGGCTGTGTGCCAATTTTCTGTTGCACTTTGCATGTTATGTTTAGTGCAAACTGCTTGCAGAGGTATTTAAGAAGTGCCTGTGCCACATTTGCATTGAAAGCCACCCTTTTGATTTCGCAGCTGCACTACGCATCATGCAATCATACAAATTAGAGGGCGTTCCAGTGCCAGAACATGCAAAGTTCAACAGAATTGTGTTGCACACCTTATGTTAAAGTTGCACCAAAATAAAAGTGTTGCACTCTGTTGGAGCAGTGCAGGGGCACCAGATTCATGAAGAATGTGCCCCAGAAATCCTCAATCTGGCGCACCCTGCACACGACACAGACAAACTGCATTTAGTGCAGTTTGCACTGTTTTTAGTAAATGTGTCTCATAGTTTTCATGTGCCTAGAACGGAACACACAAAGGATCTCCATTGGCATTTTTTCAAGCATTTTTTTATAAGACAAAACATGTGTCTCTCTGCTGCTTTGGTAGTTTAAGGCTCTGCAAACTATACTGAGCCTATGCCCTTAAGATATTGCTGGATGATGCTAGAAATGCTAATCTGGTCCTGCCTGTCAGAAGCCCAATGCAGTTCGTCACAGTGTATGCCTATCTTAAAGGAAACCTACCAGTTAGAATGGTAGGTGTAAGCTGTAAGTACCGAGCACCAGCTCAGGGTGAGCTGGTGCCGGTACTTACTTTCGTTAGTGTTATAAACCGCGGTATCGCGGTTTTAACACTTTTTAAACTTTAGAGCAGAAGATGCTTCGGCGCTGCGAGCGCACGATCGTGCGCGCGCCTACATAGGAAATAGCGGAGATGTTCGCGCTGCGCCGAAGCCCCTTCTGCTCTAAAGTTT
The DNA here is from genome assembly GCA_019512145.1 of Engystomops pustulosus. Lineage (NCBI taxonomy): Eukaryota > Metazoa > Chordata > Amphibia > Anura > Leptodactylidae > Engystomops > Engystomops pustulosus. The sequence continues at coordinate 83,978,587 of CM033646.1, read as the reverse complement.
AAAAATTGTTAAACCGCGATACCGCGTTTATAACACTAACGAAGTAATTACCGGCCACCAGCTCACCCTGACTGGTGGCCGGTACTTACAGCTTACACCTACCATTCTAACGTGTAGTTTCCTTAGAGAACAACAAAGCACGTAAAAAGTGTTGATACATGATTAACGTTATTAAATAAATAATAAACAAAAACTGATTGCAAGCCGATCATAACAGAACAAGCAAAGACATCACAACGGGACACAAATATGTAGACTAGTAGTACAGGGTGATAAATGGGAGTTGTCCTTACTGTGTAATAATTATGTATGGAGGTGTGGAAAGAACTTGTACTACAGAATTCAATAACACTGGGTGCATATTTTGCTGGTACAACAAAGTGCTTAGTGCCAATTAACGTGTAGGGTCCTACTTCACTTTTATTCTGATCACGAAAGTTTTGTATTTGTTCTTGCGTATTTTTGGTCTTAATGTAATGTATGTTAATGCCTTAGTGATTGTACAGCACCATGGAATTAATGGTGCTCTACAAATAATAATAATAATGTTTTAAACTGCGCAACAGAAAAAAGTATAAATGAAAAGGGCTTGTTCCACAAAAGTGACACCTTACAGAGCCCTATGCGGCAAAGTGCCAGAAAGTTAAAAGCATCACACTATTTATTCCAAAAAAAATATGTCCATGAGTTTTTATTTCCACTGATGTCTCCACCAATAAATATTTTTTGTAACCAGACTCCTAAACTACTATCTTTGACATATTTTGAAACTCAGGGCTCACACTTCCTTTCTGTCTTGAAAAGTGCATTCTGTTTTTCTTTTCGGAAACAGTACCACTTCCCATAAATGTGACTGAAACTGTGTTAGAATTTGAATATACCGCGCCGGAGGGTCAGTATTAAGTTTATTTTTTTAATTGACTCGTGTATAAGCCGAGGTGAGGTTTTTCAGCACATTTTTGTGCTGAAAAACTCGCCTTGTACACAAGTATATACGATAACATTAAATGAAAAAAACACCTTTCAGTTCTAACAATAAACAACGTTTCCTTGAAAGCAGAATCTTTTACATGAGGAGTGATAAGGAATTTATACTTTCAGTTTATAGAGTCATAGTTGATTAGGTTGAATAAAGAAACTAAAACAGTAAGTACTACTGTTGATCCAGAAGGCAGAAAAAACACCCCTCGTGGGTTATGTTATTTGGCTTAAATTAAATTCCTTTCCAACTTCAAATATCAGAATAAATCCCTATATCTGTTTTTCCTTGATAATATGAAAAATCTGTATGATCAACTTTAGTATTCAGTATTTTATATATATGAACATTATTTCTAACAAAACGAGCTATTTACAGCAGAAAAGTCATGTTTCCTCTGACTTTCCCTAGACATAAAGCACATTTTCAATATTAACTTATTATCCCTCAATTAAGAAATACAGTCTGTTACATTTTGCCAATTCTGACCTGAGTTGCTTGATTGATTCATGAAAATTAATTAAAAACTGTCAGGTTTTTGTCAGCTTTACAATCTTAATACTTCTGTACTCCCAAGCTGGTATGTGGGGGCTGAATTGCTAGTGGATTGTTAGCAATAAAATAAGTAAGAACAAGTACTTTCTACTGCTGTAGGATATCTGTAGTAAAGAAATATCATGAAGCTAAAAATAAACGGTTGACTCATTAATTTTCCATTCATAACCATAACCACAATAATTGTACTCATTTTAATAGTTTCTCTATTATTAGTTGATTATATAAAGTAATCCACACACAACTTATGCACACCTAAGTTACAGACGGAACTCTCTGGTCACTGACCTCTGAAGCTCTTTGGATACTTTATTTTAGTTCCAGGCTGCAATGATCAGATACAAGGTATCTGTAATGAAGTTCTATTGACAATCCTTGTTCCCAAGACAGCAAAAAAATGTGAAAATCCAAATGTCACTGCTGTCTGAAATTACAATTATAATATATACAATTCTGACTTGCATACTAATATAAAGAACAAACCTAAAGAACCTATCTTGTATGTAACCAAGGGATGGCCTGCATATTCAGAAAAATAAAAATGATCATAATGAGGAACCCACCAGGTTAAACTGATACACTGTAACAAAGCGGTTGGCCACTAATAAAAAAAAATTGCCGCAAAAAGTATAAATTACTAATAGGGTTACCAGGGTCAGACTGGTAAAACATTTAAATTGAATGATTTCTGGAGGGCCGGCAAGTGGTTTGGGCTACTTTACACACTCACTTGTATAGAAATAGAAGAAATTCTTGGAGCTAATGGAGTGGCGCACTCAGAGCAATAAAATTAATTAATTTAAAGAAACACATTTCGTGGTCTTTCTATAGAAAGAGAGGTTCCCCACTGTAGCTGTGTTACTATAGCAGCAGTTATTGTTCAGCAGCAGTAGTAGCCCACCCAAAAATGGGACTTTTTCACAAATATTCTAAAACGCATACCATATGGGAAAAAGCATAAGAGGAACAAGAAAAAGCCAATGTGGCTAACTAGTCTTGTAAGGAAAGCAATAAGCAAGAAAGATAAGGCGTTTAAGGTGCTAAAACGCAAAGGTAGTGATGAGGCGTTACAGGATTATAGAGAGAAAAATTAATCCTGTAAAAAGCAGATAAAGGTCGGAAAATAAGAAATTTTTAAATTATTTTTCAAGTACCGTATATACTCGAGTATAAGCCGACCCGAATATAAGCCGAGACCCCTAATTTTACCACCAAAAACTGGGGAAACCTATTGACTTGAGAATAAGCATTAGTCACAGACCCCCCTGTATATAGCCAGTCACCCCTCTATAGTATACAGCAGTGATGGCGAACCTTTTAGAGACCGAGTGCCCAAACTACAACCAAAATCCACTTATTTACCATGAAGTGCCAACGTGGCATTTTAAGCAGTAACTTATTGCTCCCTGTTCTTCCACTTCTTTAATTGTATCGGCCACCAATACAATTGAAAGAAGGTGGGCAAATTCAGACTATTGTTGTAGCTTCTCTCCGGGGTCTTCTCCTGTTAGGAAGAATGGTGGGTCCAGAAGGAGGACTCCAAAGAAATGCACATTCTTTCAACACCTCACTTTTCAAGAGTTAAAAACGTCAATGAGGTGTTGCCGTAAAATAGTGCTGAGCGCAGCATCTCATAAGTGCCTAGGACGCAAGAAGATTTAATGTATTTGTCCAGTTTGGTGAACTCTGTCCTGGGGGATGGCCTGAGTGCCACAGAAAGGGCTCTGAGTGCCACCTCTGCACCAGTTGCATAGGTTCACCATCACTGTATACAGCCTGCCCCCTGTAGTATACAGCCAGCCCAGTTTGCCCCCAGTAGTATACAGCCAGTCCAGCCTGCCCCAGTAGTATACAGCCTGCCCCCGTAGTATACAGCCACCCCAAAGGGGGTTGTATACTCAAATGGCTCACAGTCACAGATTCAATCCAATAGAGCATTTGGGTTGTGGTGGAACGGGAGATTGCATATGGATGTGCAGCGACAAATCTGCGGCAACTGTTGTAATGCCATATGTCAATAGGACCAAAATCTCTGAGGACTGCTCTCCGCACCTTGTTGAATCTATGCCACGAAGAATTGAGCAGTTCTGAAGGCAAAAGGGGGTCCAACCCGTTACTAGCATGGTGTACCTAATAAAGTGGCCGGTGAGTGTATATAGCAGAGGACAATGGATGAAGCAGCACTCCGTAAAGGTAAAGTGAAAACTTTTATTCCACCGTGGATGCTACATTTCGTCTTTTCTAAACGTTGCATCCACAGTGGAATAAAAGTTTTCACTTTATCTTTACGGAGTGCTGCTTCATCCATTGTCCTCTGCTACTACTAACGGGGTTTGTCGGACCCCTGGCGAAGACCTGCACCCTATCATACTTACACGGTGCCGCTCCACCACCCTTTCTCTCATATATATGTATATATATTATATATTGTGTGAAAGTAGTACAACATTTATAAGAAAATCATAAAAAGTCTTAAAAGGACCTTACAAAATTGGAATTCATTTCTTCTGCTGATTCCTTCCTAGTATATTACTAAACAATACAGGGTAATAAGGAAGTAAAATACACTTTAAAATGAGGAAGTAAAATACAAGCTAAATAGTGAATACAATAAATTATATTGTGGTTGTGGTATCTACCGTGCTGTAGGAATGAATTCACTGGATGTTATAAAAGTATTTAATATTCAAGCATGTCAGTAATAAATACAATGGGATACATTTACTAAGGGCCGTGTGCCAGTTTTCAGTTGAACTTTGCACTTTCTTTCAAGTGAAAACTGCTTGCACAGGTATTTAAGAGGTGTCTGCAGCTCAAATGTGTTGCACGCAACCGTTTTGTGGCGCAACTTTTCTAGGCACCATTCAACACAAATTAGGGGGCGTTCCAGTGCACAGTCAGACTATGCGACAGATTTAACATGCAAAATCTGTTGCACGCTGTATGTTAAAGGTGCACCACAAAAAAGTTGGTGAACTCTGTTGGGCCAGTGCAGGGAAGCGTAGATTCATGATTTCTGGCGCTTGTTCTTAATGAATCTCTTGCACCCAGCATTGTACACAGACATCGCACTTGTAGTGCAGTTTACCACATTCTTAGTAAATGTGTCCCAATGAGTACAATATTTAAAAACCACTCGGGACTTGTTATACTTATTCATAATAACAGTTTACTTATGCGACTGGTCTATAGATTATCTCCTTGTTATTAGGGGAGATATGTGGGGCAGTACAGTGCATTGTGAAAGTATCCAGCCCCTTTGAACTTTTTACCTTTTGCCACATTTCAGGCTTCAACATAAATATAAAAATTTTTAATTTTTTGGTGAAGAATCAGCAAAAAGACAATTGTGAAGTGGAACAAAATTTATTTTAAACTTTAAAAACTTGTTTTAAAAGAATGATAAACTGGACAGCTGCAAGTCGCTTGTGGTACGGTTATCAGTTTTGCACATTGAGAAACCAAAATTCTTGCCCATTCTTCCGTGGAAAACAGCAGTGTTTGCGAACAGCAGATTTTAGCTCCTTCCACAGATTATCCAATGGATTCAGGTCTGGACTTTGACTTGGCTATTCTAACACCTGGATACGTTTATTCGTAAACCTTCCATTGTAGATTTTGCTTTATGTTTGGTGTGATTATTTTGTTGTAAGATAAATCTCTGTCCCAGTCTCAGGTCTTTTGCAAACACCAACAGGTTTTCTTCCAGAATGGTCCTTGTATTTGGCAACATCCATCTTCCCATCAATTTTAACAATCTTCCCTGTCCCTGCAGAAGAAACAGCAGGCCCAAACTAAGATTCTACCACCACCATGTGTGACAGTGGGGGTGGTGTGTTCAGTGTGATAAGCTCCGTTGCTTTTATGGCAAACATATCATTTGACATTGTGGTCAAAAAGTTTCACTTTGCTTTCATCTGACCAGATCACCGTTTTCCACATGTTTGGTGTGTCTCCCAGATGGCTCATGGCAAACTTCAGACTTTTTATGGATATCTTTGAGAAATAGCTTTCTTCTTGTCTCTCTTCCATAAAGACCAGATTTGTGCAGCATATGACTGATTGTTATCCTGTGGACAGACTCTCCCTCCTCAGCTGTAGATCTCTGCACTTTATCCAGAGTGATCATGGGCCTCTTGGCTGCATCTCTGATCAGTCTTCTCCTTGTTGGAGATGAAAGTTTAGAGGGATGGCCAGGACTTGATAGATTTGCAGTGGTCTGATAATCCTTCCATTTCAATATTATCGCTTGCACAGTGCTCCTTGGGATGTTTAATGTTTGTGAAATCTTTTTTTATCAAATCTGCCAATAAACTTCTCCACTCCAGCATCATATACTTGCCTGGTGTGTTCCTTGGTGTTCATGATGCAGAACCCTGAGAATAGTTATATGGAGATTTGATTACACACAGGTCAATTTTATATTTATCATCATCAGTCATTTAGCACAACATTAAGTCATTCAGAGATCTTCACTGAACTTCTGAATTTCTGTACTGAAAGTAAAGGGGGTGAATAATATTGCATGCCCCACTTTTCAGTTTCTTATTTTTTTTTACAAAAGTTTAACCCATTCACTTTTTCACAATTTTTCACTCTCCATCTTCAAAATCTTGCAACAAAGCCTATAAGGGCTTATTTTGAGCGTAACAAATTGCACTTCATATTGATGGCATTTTCCCTGTTTTCTTGTGGGCTTGGATTTCACGGCTTTTACTGTGTACCCCAAATGACATGTCTCCTTAATTCTTTTGGTCGGTGCAGTCACAGGGATTACAAATTTGTATAGGTTTTATAATGTTTTCATACATTTACAATAATTCAAACCTCCTGTACAAAAAATGTTGTTTTTGATTTTGCTATAGGTTGTACAAGGACTGTAGGACCTTTTGATCCCTTTTTATAAAATTTTTTTTGATTTTTAAAATGGAAAAAAGTGCCATTTTCGACTTTGGACGTTATTTTCCGTTACAGAGTTAAACGCAGTGAAAAAACGTTATTATATTTTGATAGATCAGGCATTTTCGGACGCGCCAATACTTAATGTGTTTATTTATATTTATATGACTTCTAGGGAAATGTGGTTGATTTGAATTTTTAGTAGTTTTCATTATAATTTTTTTACTTATTTTTATTTTTACATATTTTTTCAGACCTCCTTGTGTACTTTAACTGTAGGTTTTCTGACTGATCCTGCCATATACTGCCATACTATAGGATGGCAGTATATGGGGATTTTCCTCCTCATTCATTACAATGTGCTTATCACTAATCTTCGGCTGTCATGGCACATAATCGCCCTCCCTGAAGAGTCACAAATCATTCATTATTACAAATTGTATATTGTAATGAATGGGTTAAAACGAGACAGCCTCAATTCTTCGCAAGACCCAAGGCTGTCGTGGCAATGGACCATAGCTCCCCAAAGATATCACGGGTTGCTGCTGTGTTTTGGAAGCTGCCGGTAGCTTTGCCGACAGTGAACGACAGGATAACACCCGCGATCGATGCTTGTAACATGCAGCAAAGACTTACCGGCTATGGAGAGGGCTCAGCTCGTAGCGGGGTCCTCGATTTCTGGCCTTCCCAAATAAATGTGGAGTTTGTCCACAATATTGGAAGGTTACGGAAAAAATAAAGGATTTTGGGCACCACTATAATTTTAAGGGCCGATATTCTGCCAACCCAAGAGATGGACATTTTGGCGTATGTCTGAAGGTCCTGCACTGTATTTGGTTTGAGAATATTAAAGTTTATGGGAGCGAGTCTACTAATCGGTGAGGTAAGGTTTATACCAACATATAAGATTTCTTCCGTGACCCAATTAAATGGATACGTCCATTTTAGCCAGTCTTTCATATCCTGTGGTATATGGATCCCCAAAATTGATGATTTTGTTGTTTTTAATTTCTAATAGCTTAGGGAGGCTAATCTTTCTAGTAATGAGCATGCAGCAGCTAGGGAGGATTCTGGTTTCATAAGGCATAGGACAACATCATCGGCAAATAGGCCAATACGGTGTTCCCTGTTACCAATAGTCACCCCCTTAATCCCTGGGTCCAAACGAACCGCCTGAGCACGGAGTTCCATAACTAAGGCGAATATCACAGGGGAGAGAGGTAACCACTGCTGAATGCCGTTCGTAATGTTAAAGGATCGAGACATAACATCTGAGTTATAAACTCAGGCTGAGAGTAGCATATACAAAGCCAATATAACCTCCAGCAACGGGCCCACCAAAGCAAACCGCTGTAAAACCAGCCTCAAATACCCCCAATGAACTCGTTTGAACGCCTTCTCCGCATCCAGTTAGTAGTTAGGAGCAGAGAAGGTGTTCCACGCGACTCCAAGACTGAAATAATATTTATAAATCTCTGTGTTCTTCTACAGTCTGACATCCCTTAATAAATCCTAACTGGTCCAGGGCTTTTATTTTGGGAAGAACTTCAGCTAGTCATGCTGCTTACAATTTGGATTACACCTGGCCAATAAGGATATGTCTAATCGGTAAGGGGGATAAACTAAATAGAACAAATTAGCCTGAAAAAAGGCAACCTTGACTCAAAAACAGAAAAAACACGTAGAGTAACTTGCCATACTAGGAACTGGCCTTTAGATGTCCATGTAGGTGTCCCCATGGTGGTAATGACAGGAAAACATAGCCTAAAAGACTTTGCTAAATACCGGAACAGCCTGGTGGATATACATCACCCATTCAAAACATATGGACTCTGAAGATAGATTGTCCTCACGTAGTGCGTTTCTTATTGTTGTGCACTATGGACCATTCTTCTGCAAGAAGGCAGGCGGGTGTCACTTCTTTGCTGAGCTGGCATTCTCCACAACTGTCAAGTCCCACTGTTTGCATAAACAAATCCCTTCTTCAGGGGTAGAGGCGACTGTCTTGGTGCCATTTCTGAAAATAATCCATTTTACTGGGAATCCCAAGCAATATGGGATATTGTGAGCACGTAGGGTATTCGTACAGCTCGAAAACGCTCTCCTCCTCACCAATGTTGCCACCGACAGGTCTGTGAACATAGATGTCCGCAAAGCGAGGCGGGAGGCTCGGTGGAGATCTTGCCGCCAATGCAATCTTTTCTTTCTTTTTGAAAGAAATGGATCCGAGCAATTGCATCCCTCAATGTCGCTGAGGGAAGGTGCTTTGGCTTCGGGAGCCTATGCGCTCCATCTATAGTGAGGTCCATTCCGTTAGTGTCAGAGAGTAAGCAGGAGAAGTAGTCAATGAGAAAACCTGCAAGCTCTTCTGGCTTGACTGCCTCAAGCTGTGTCCATCTGTGGGGTGGCTCTAAGCGGCAGAGTGATAAGCACCTCCATATCCAGCACCGACTCTTGCCTTGCTGAAGATGCTGGGCTACTAGCTGAAGAGTCCATAGCGAGCAGTGGCTCCGACAGCAGAAGATCCTCTTCAGGTTCTGGAGGAGGTGAAGGAGGAGGCTCGCTGCCTTGCTCAGAGGTAGCTGCAGATACCACACGGCTGGCGCCATCTTGGATAGACTCGGCCACCTTAAAAAACTTGCTTAACTTCAGCGGACTCTTCTTTTTCCCCCCTTAGGCTATGTCCTTTGCTTTCCCCAAGGTATAGGGAGTGTTCAAGTGAGATATCCGTCCAAAGGCTGAATGCGAAGTGCCACTGATGACCACCGTGCAACGGAGCCAGAGTCTCACACGTCTGTCTCCATGCGCAGCAGGACATGCCCCCTGTATTTTCTTCTATGTAGATTAAAGTCTTCTAGGAGCCAAATAAGATTTCAGAGTTTTATTTTTTCAGTAACTTATCTGGGGTCGAGAAGGTAATGAATTAAGGTTTGGGTAGACTTGAAGTATATGCCAATGTTTGGCTAGAATTGACAGAATTTGAGAATGGGCTCCATTAAAGCCTGTGATAAAGGTTTATGTTTCATTCACCGTTATGTTCGAGTTATTCATTTTTTGTCACTTTGGTGACTAGAAATTTTTGGTAAAGTCCCTTGACCTTCTTTTGTTCCAAGAAATAGAAAAGGTGGTCAAGGGAACTTTCTTTTTAATAAATACCACAGTAGAACCAAGTAGATGTCATCCGTTTACTTATCTCAGCAGTGCATTCTACATGAACAGGTCAGTTCTATTTAATTTATCTGTTTGTGTACTTCATAGGTCTGATGTTCACTCACTTCTCCACTTATCTCCCCTAATGACTGGGATTTAGTTTACAGACCAGCTGCATGTGTTACCTATTTTGAATATATGTTAGCTTTGTGTCCATTCCCCTGACACCTGTTCCTACTCTTCTTTCTCTTCCGCCATTATTAAATCCTCTGTCAAGTATGTAATAGATGGTGGTCATAGGGCTGACACTATTGAAAGCAATGCATCACTGAACAAATGCCCCACATGGAAGCCCAGTCAATGTTGCTGCCGTTCACTACTTTGATCCACTTGGGGCGTTCTGGATCTGGAATTTCACAGTTGCCTGCTGCTGCTCAGACACATTTTCTAGCATATGTAAAGTGGAAATTCACCTAGTTGGTACATCACATATGAAGTAGTGTCTGGGCAAAGTAAAGTTCATCTGCAGGGCAGACAGCCAAGCTGTATTGCTTGACACACACTTCAAGCAGCAAATTGTGCAGGTCTGTATAGTTTCCTTTGTACCACCAAGGTGAGCACATGCACAACACATTGAACATGGTTAACTTGACTAAGCAAAAAGGTTCAGGTCATTGTCATACACCGTATTGCCAGGCTTGAGGTTCAGTGGTAGCAACCACTCATCTGTCTGCTCGTGGATCACTGTCTACAGCTTCCAGGCTGTATGTGGTCTTTCACCAAGATAGATGAATTTTAGCAGGGCCTGCTGCCATTTCCCCATGGTTTCGCTAACAGTGGTGTTGTGGACGCTGCAAAGACTGGATGAGGAAGGAAGAAGCAACTGGAGGCAAGAAGTGATGTCTAGCAATCCTCAGTGGGGGCACAATGTGAGCCTCAGGACCAGCCACCACTACATTAACCCAGTGGGCAGTTAAAGAAATGTAACATGCCTGCCCATGCTTACTGGTCCACGTGTCAGTTGTGAGTTGCACCATGGGATTCATAGCATTGTGTAGTGCATATCTGATTTTGCCCAGATCCAGTTTGTGCAGGGTGAGGTCTTCCAGGAAAAGTAATGTCATCTGGCAACTTCATACTGTGTGACAGCCACTGCCACCAAATCTTTAAAGCTAACATAGGGAGAGAAAAAGAACTGGACCACACATCCACACATCACACAATGATCTACTGCCGCTAGGCTACATTATACATCAAACTTTTTTGTTATATAATGCGGTATTGCATGGTGTCTGCTGCTTCTGTTGTGCAGTGCTGGTGGGGACCCGGGGCCCGGAGCCATGGGGGCTATGGTCCCTGCCGGTGCTTTGCTGAAGCGGTGGTGGATGCCATGTGATGCACACAATAGCGTAGGGACCCACTACAATGAGGTCACCGTGAAGTGGTTAGTGGGCTTATTCAATTTGATCAAAATGTGACTAAGAACCTTGAGTTCATTATATAATGTAGCCTAGCAGCAGTAGATCATTGTGTTATGTCTGGATGTGCGGTCCAGTTCTTTTTCTCTTCCCATGTTGGTTTAAATCTTTAAAGCTGTTCATCTCTTCAGCCTGAATAGGAGCTTTTCAAACGCCAGAAATATGGAAATGCTCTTATTCAGAACCAGAGCTTGTGCATGCAATGGGCAAAACGTTTGCTTTGTTTATGTGATTTGGGGGATGGAGAGCTGAATGGATGGTGTGCAAAGTCTTGTTGATGGTGGTGCTGCTGGTGGCATAGTTATGGTGGCAGAGTCAATCTTCACTTTGTGGGGATACAGGTGGCCTTGTGACTTGAGAACAGGCTGGGACAACTGCAGCAGCAAGTGGAGTCCTAGCTGTTTCCAAGATTTTTGGTCTCTCAGCCACTGCAGCTTATACATGAGGTGCTCACATTGTTTATGGCCACACTTTATGAACTGGTGGCGCTATGTGCAAATAATTTGTGTTCTGTATTCTGTGAGAAGAAATGCCATGCTGCAGACACCCTGTGGCCACCGTATACAGTTCCCTGGGCACAAACAGTAGCAGTCCTTCTCTGTCTGCAGATTGCAGAAAGCCTCAGCTGTTGGCAGTTGTGTTTCTTTGTTCTTATAGGTCTTTCAGTATGGTATTCTGCCCATACCCTCATCCTCCAATAAAACTTCCTGGTGATCTTGTTACTCTATCTCTGCTACTCAGCCAGGTGGATGGGCCACAGAATCTTAGCTAGAAGAGTCAATGAACAGTATTGGTGCCTTGTGAGTGTAGTTCTCTGCACTTCCAACTAAGGATGAGCATGGCAAACATAATCCCATGGAAGTGGAAGCACTCTGCCATATAATTGACCAATTGAAAAGCTTTTTGCAAAACAAAGGGGACATCACAAAACCAGATACCGTATATACTCGTGTATAAGCTCATTTTTATCACACCTCGGCTTATATGCGAGTCTATAAAAAATAAACTTACAAACTCACCTTCCGGCGGTCCCGATGCTCAGCATGGAGCTTAGTGCAGCTCCCTGAAGCGCCCATCCCGGCTCCTATTCTTTCTGCTCTCTGCTGTGTTAGCTGGCAGAGGCGCGGGCAGCGCTCTGCTGGGTGGCTCACACTATGATGCCACAGTGTCGCCAATGATTTACGTCAACATAGATGTGCCTCTGCCGGCTTTTACAGCAGAGAGAAGAAAGAAGAGGAGCCATGCAGAGCGTGTGCTGGCCAAACTGGGGGATGGCTGGCTAGCTATATACTACACTGGGCTGGCTATATTCTACATGGGGATGGCTATATACTAAAGGAGGCTGGATGGCTATATACTACACAGGGCTGGCTATATACTACACTAGGCTGGTTATATATTTAAGGGGGCTGGCTATATACTACACGGGGCTTGCTATATACTAAAGGCTTGCTGGCTATTTACTAAAGGAGGCTGCCTGTATACTAAAGTGGGTTGCCTGGCTGTATAATAAAGGGTGCTGGCTATATACTAAAGGGGGTTGGCTGGCTATATACTAAATGGGGATGGCTAGCTATATACTACAAGGACCTGTCTGGCTATATACTACAGGGGGCTGTCTGGCTATGTACTACTGAGGGCTGGCTGGGAGGCTGTGACTAATGCATTTCCCAGCCTCAGCTTAGACTCGAGTCAATATGTTTTCCCAGTTTTTGGTGCTAAAATTAGGGGCCTCAGCTTATACTCGGGTCGGCTTATACTCAAGAATATACGGTAGTCTTATATAAACTGATTTATTGTAAAAACAGTTAATAAAACTGTAATGAATCTGTATGTGTAGTATATAAGTTTAGATTCAACAGTAAATATTTAGTTTCATAATTTTACCTATGTTCTATATCAGGAATTAAATTGAAGTGTCTACTAATACACATCATATGATACTATATTTGTACTACATGTATGTATGTGTATATACTTTACTGTATTGTACATCATTAATCAGAAGTATATGTAAGATATTGTTGATGTGCAGGTGGGGATTCCTCTTTTGACATATACATGCCAAGGAAGACCATATAGGTCCAGAACGTCTTACATGTGACGAGTATACATTCCATGTTTTTCACTTATCATTTTATCTATAAAAGAAGGCTCACACACTAGACTTCATTATGTTACTGATGAAGGGGGTGGAGCTCCAAAATGCATCTAGCTATGAGCAAACCAGAATTACAATGAATCTGCCGATCTTGCTTTAGAAAAAGTGGAAAGCTCTTATGAGTATTGTTGCTAGCCTTTGATGAAGGCTATTACTGCCTATACCAGAATGGTTATGGGTGTACATATCAAGACAATCTGAGGCTTATCTCAATTGCCTACCACCAATATTCAGGTGCCTGAATTATGATTAATGTAAGTGCTAGAACGATTGTTGAACTATTTATCCCTAAAGCACACAAGACATCGTAAATTGGGAATATCTGAGACCTGTGGCGCACCATTTGAGATTAATACGCATGCACTAGTGCACATTGTGATGTCAGTCCAGAGCATCCACTGTTTAACCTCCAGGATGCCTGAGAAAACTAAAAGATCCAACTGGATGGTATCTGGTCACAGTATGTACATTGAAACTTAATTCATAATTCAACGCTATTCACTAAGAAGAGCACTTTTATGATCCATGTATCACTGCACACAATTATGAGCCACTGATTACTCCACACTAATCACTGAGATGTGCACTTTTATGATCCACCTATTACTAAGTGTTATTCACTATAAGGAGAAATTTTATGATCCACTTTGTGCTGCACACTATTCACTATGAAGAACACTTTTATGATCCGTATATTACTGTACGCTATTCACTGACAGATGCAACTTTACATTCAAGTATGATTGCATATGATTTATGGTTTTTCTGGAGATTAATACGATACAGAGACAGGACCTTCAAGATCTTGCTGAATGTAAGAGTAGAGCTAATATTCATGTCAAGTCTTTTCAAGTATCGCTGCATAATCCTCTATAAGAATAACCCTGCACTATAGCAGCCTATGAGTAGCCTCATTTAGATCTTCACAGTGGCCCAATAAGCGCAGTTATTTCAGATTTCTTGTCTTTCTAATTGGCCTCATGACAAGCAGCAACCTTTCCCTAGCTTTCTCTTGTGTGTAATGGTGTCTAGACATGTGACCCTGCTCTTATACTAAAGAGTCACAAGTTCAGCCTGGCCAATCACAGTCATGCCTACAGAGGACATTCCTGTAGTTCCTAAGTGGCTGTAAGCTGCTTGATTGGCTGTATTTTTAGAAAGAAAAAGAAGTGTGCTATACTGGACCCAAATCCAATTTTAAATACAATTTAATCTTTATTATACAATATATGAATTACACAACTGTAAATTTAAAATCACTTAAAATGTCAAAAGAAGACACAGGATGGAGTGGGCAATAGCTCTACTACAACCACCACCCCTAACCACAAATGTATGGACAATAGACAAAGTCAAGTAAATATCAAAGTATGCAGTACAAGGGTAGTAATGCGTTACAGTGGCTGGAATGAACAATAAAGTGCTACCAATACAAAAGATGTATGCATCCAACTAGTATATGGGTGAAAACACAACTCATATGAAGTCACCTGCCAGAAAGAGATACAAGGTTCTCAAAACATGTGCAGCATAACATATAAGGCAAAGTGCAAGTGCCATGTAATGGTAAAATATAGGCAGCAACCGAGTAAAACTGGGCCTGGCCAAGCACCCAGGTATTTCCACCCACAAACCTCAGCCACAATACGCACCATACAAAAAGCAATGGTAGGGGTGGGAGGCTCCCCACGCGTATCGTCGCTGTTAAGCGACTTCCTCAGGGGTATGACTCACCCTTTTCATTTCCCAGAAAGACGCACTTCTCCCAAAAGAGTTGGCAAGGTCATTGTTCTTCTCAGAACCTAAACAAAATATACAGTAAAAGATTACTGTAGGCTACATTAGAAAAAAATAACCTATGGTCTATAGTGGTCCATATCTTCTGAATATAAACAAACAGAATAAAAACTCATTGTTAAAAACCAAGTTCTTACCAGTCATATCTTCATCACTGCCTTCGTCAACCCCATCTTTGTCGCTGTCAGATGATAGCACAGGAGCTGGACACATGACAGCGATGGTTTCACGTCTACAACAAAAACAAGAGGCTTACCACAGCTCTACTGTCTATAAACTACAAGTCTTACATATCCTTTCCCGCATGCACGTGAACGTAAACCCGCACGGCTACGGCCGGGTGGGCATGCGTCCGACACGATGGAGAGGAGGAGGGGCGACCCCTTCCCTCAACTTTAAAATGCATGGCGTGATAGGACATGTATTGCTCCATGTGGCCATTGCCGTCTATGGGGGATGTATGTACAGCCAAAAGCTGGTGGCCGTACATACAATCCCCATACAGCCGTGTGCACGCAATCTAAACTCGTCAAACCAGACAATTTTAACACTCCTCAAAAGATTGATAACGCCATTATTTGATAGGACAGTTCTCAGCTACAGTACCTGGCCGGTTGCTAATTACACTATAATTACAGGTCATTACTATAGGTAGGTTACCGTACCGGGTATTTGTTGTCTTGTGGGGTGTATTTTTTTCCCCCACTTTCCCACGTTGCCTCATTTCGGCCAGCCTTTGGCGCATGTTGATGGTCATCTCCGAGCTGAGACGCCAGATAAAAATGCAGCTGTAGACAGAAACAAAAAAAAAGAAATATTATAATATTATAAATAACAGGAATATGGGAAGAACTATGGTATTTTAGTACACAAAAATTTATTACACAGGTGTCATGGCATATTTTTAATGTCTAGCAGTCTGTGTACATGCCAACACAGCAATAAATATTCAAAAAAAGGGAATCAGCAGTTTTGACCATATAAAGATGCAGACAGTCTTAGGCCGCATGCACACAAACTTATGACCGCATGGCTGCGGCCGGGAATATGTCCTGCGCCATGGTGACCCCTCTCCATGTTGATACATCCTATCTTTTCTCCGAGTAAGTAGCTGTACGGTGACACACGTGTGCAGCACCATATTGCTCCGTGCGCCCATTGGCGTCTATCGAGGGCACATGTACAGCCGCTAGGTTGCCCCCCCCACGGTCGTGTGCAAGGGCCTTAGACATAGGCCCTGGAGATCTGTGTAACTAATCCTTTACGTGTGTTTTAGTAGCAGCAAAACTGGGGGAAAAAACGAATTTCAATTCTAGGATTGTAGTAGGATTTGGAGCCTTGTGTCAGGGCAGAAGAGCTGTACTGTGTTCAGTTCCCCACGCGTATCGTCGCTGTTAAGCGACTTCCTCAGGGGTATGAAGCCTCTATGGTGGATAGCTCACCTTTTATGCGCTGTACTCTGGCCTGTAATGATGCGGTCCCGGTGTGTTCGTGACCGGAAGTGACGCGCCGATGAAGCGGAAGAGACAAAAAAGTGTCGCATCGGTAAAAATTTGTGGCGCACGCGCATCCTCGGCCGAGGAAAGACAAGTTTTTTGGCGCAGCTAATAACGCAGGCAACAGGCACAGAGTGTGCAGCGCTGACTACAGGCAGTCCCCGGGTTACATACAAGATAGGGTCTGGAGGTTTGTTCTTAAGTTGAATTTGTATGTAAGTCGAAACTGTATATTTTATAATGGAAGTTTTAGACAATTTTTTTTCTTTTGCCCCAGTGACAATTGGAGTTTCAAAATTTTTGGTGTAATTGGACCAAGAATTATCAATAAAGCTTCATTACAGACATCTTACAGCTGATCATTGCAGTCTGGGACTATAGTAAAGCATCCAGAGAGCTTCACCAGAGGTCACATGGGGCAGAGGGGTCCGTCTGTAACTATGGGTTGTCTGTAAGTCGGGTGTCCTTAAGTAGGGGACCGCCTGTATATCTTAGCGCTGCAAGAGTGTAAAGACTATCAGAGAAAAACCTGTGGGACATACAGTAGATACATGAAGTAAACGTATAACTATCACCAAGTTTTAAATACTTCATGATCGCCCATAGGGAATGTGCCTATGTAAAGAGGAGCTATCCAAAATATCACATCTAAAACAATACATCCAGTTTATGCATACAGGGTAACACATATATTATATTCTCATAATATGTATATACATGTCATATGATTTCTACAAAGTATTGCTATGGACTTAGTGTCCGGGAAGCAAGTCTAAAGGTACATCTTTTATGATCTAATTAATAAAAGTGATAGATACACACGATGATACATCTAATATACAAAGCTCAAAGGACACAGAAGTAGAACAATATATCTGACTAAGTATGTGGTAAACCTCGGAACCGAGACAAATATACATACACATGCAGGGAAACAAGAAAGCATGCTAGAAGAGAACATATGTCATTTCAAAAATATTCCAATTTCATAGTAGGTTCATTCGGATGTTCTGTTCTGCTCATTGGTCGTATTCTACTAGGCTGGAGGAAAAGAATCGTCAAGTACAGTAAAGTCCGTAAACCCAAAGGCTTTCTTTCCTAGGCCTTCAAATATTAATGGCTTTATTCCCTTATCAACTCTTAAATGGCCTTTATCTCCTGGTTGCCCTATATACACTGGAAATGTCCAGTAGGTTAGGATACAGTCAAGGGGTCAGTCACAGATCTAGTTATTTGTAACTCGAATCTGCCAACATATAGCACCATAATAACACACCACAAAAATATAGATATAGCCATATAACATGTGTATGTAACCGCTATTTTAACCCGTGTAGTAAAGTTTATTTTTCATCTGCATACCTAAATTTCTCTTTTAGAACTTCAGTAGTGCCATTTCCACCAAAATCATGGTTGACACCATGTAGGCCATATTTTATTTTGTTGTTCGTATGGCCACGTTATTTATATTGTAATTATGAGTATATATTATTGTGTATTGTCTATTTATGTATTATTTGCTCTTTTGTAAAAATGAAAAAAATGCATTAACTGTGTATTATCATGCATACTTTTGAAAGACTTTTTGTATTTGCTGATAAAGTCAAGCCACTGAATATTAAACAAGTCATTGTGACAGTACAACAGAACTTCGACATGTAAAGTCTGTACTTATCCTGCCTCATTTTTCTCTAATGTGTAATCTGGGTTGTCGGCTCTAATGCATTTGTCATTGTACTATCCAATTAAAGCAAGGGCAGTAAATATATATGTACTGTGGAAGAATACCAGCTGAACTAAACAATAAGAAATCCAGGTCAGAATTTAAACAGTCCCTAAACTATAAAGAGGAACCATGTAAATGGTATAATATATGCTGGTACATCTGATTGAAAATACTTTGATGGGAGAACCTGGCTTGCTATATCACCATGGAGCTAAATAATTACAATGGTGCAAAAATTACATAAATAATGAGTAGGATTGTATAAGATCTGAGTTAAAGGGGTATTCTGTGAATATGAACGTCTGATACAAAGACCCATAATAGCATATGTACCGTATTTTTCGGACTGTAAGGCGCACTAAAAATCCTTTGATTTTCTCAGAAATCAAAGGTGCACCTTATAGTCCGGTGCTCCTTATATATGAACCGTACTTGCAGACAACAGCTGCCTTCAACTGTGCACAGATCTGCCACCTGCTGTTCAATCATCCTTATAATCAGGTGCGCCTTATACTCCATTGCGCCTTAGATATGAACCTAGACGTTTTAGCAGGCATTTATTGATGGTGCGCCTTATACTCCAGTGCGCCTTATAGTCCGAAAAATACTGTAAATGAATATGTCATTAGTCACAAAATTCAGCTTAAATAGTTTGATTTTATGATTCACAAAATTTTATGGCCTCCAAAACATGCAGTTATCAATAAGATGGCCGCCTATGGAAACTACAAGTCCCATGATTCTTTAGTTCTCAGTAACTCCTCCTCCCTCTTATGCTCTGTTCCCAGTGTTGATCTTACAGACTTTCTTGCTCTGTTACCATAGTAATTATGTGTGTAACTGCCATCACTGAACATCACCACAACACGAGCCATACTAGATGCACAGCAACCAACCGACTACAGTCAAACATAGTGGTGATCACATAACCTGTTCAGGCAGGTGCAAGACATGTCCATGTGGACATGTTACCAGCGGCCATCTTCTGTTCTATGTGTGCTCCGCACAGAGTAAGTCAATAGACTGGGCCAGTAGCATTTTTATTCTTCAGTACAGTGTATGTCAACAGCATTTTTCTGCGAAGCGGAGCTAAATTTCAAATAACAACTAATACACTTATTAGCTTATATTTTAACTCCTTAACGACCTGGCCCTTTTTAATTTTTTCACTTCCATTTTTCACTCCTCACCTTCAAAAATCTATATTTTTTTAACTTTTCCCACGTTTTCTGCATAAGAAAAATTGCACTTCATAGTGATGGTATATAATTATCCATTTAATTTACTGGGAAGCGGAAAAAAATTCCAAATACAGTGAAAATGGTGAAAAAACGCATTTGCAGTGTTTTCTTGTGGGCTTGGATTTTATGTCTTTCACTGTGCACTCAAAATGACATGTCTACTTTTTCCTTTGTGTCGGTGTGATCAGGGGGATAAAACATTTGTATAGGTTTTCTAATGTTTTCATACATACAAAAATTAAAACCTCCCGTACAAATTTTTTTTTTGCCATCTTCTGTTGCTAATAACTTTTTCATACTTCGGTGTATGTAGCTGTGGGTGATGTAATTTTTTGCGACTTTTGATGATGTTTTCATTGCTATCATTTTTAGGACTGTACTACCTTTTGATCGTTTTTTGTTACGGGGTTAAACGCAGTGAAAAAACATTATTCTATTTTGATAGATCGGGCGTTTTCGGACGCGGCTATAGCTAATGTGTTTATGATTTTTGCTATTTATTAATATTTATATCAGTTCTAGGGAAAGGAGGTGATTTGAATTTTTAGGTTTTTTTATTATCATTTTTTTTTACTTTTTTTATTTCTATTATTTTTCAGACTCCTTAGGGTACTTTAACCCTAGATTCTCTGATTAATCCTAAAATATACTGCCATACTACAACATGGCAGATCTTCCTCCTCACTCATTACAATGTGCAGATAGCACATTGTAATTATAGGGTTAATACGAGTCCGCCTCGGGTCTTCGGAAGACCCAAGGCTGTCATGGCCATCTTTTTGAAGCCACTGGCTGGAAAACCCCCGCGATCGGTGCTAGCACTAATTGCGGGTGTTACTGGTAAGTCTTTGCTGCAATATGCAGCAAAATCTTATCGGCTATGGAGAGGGCGCGCGTTGGTAAGAGGTTCAGGAACCATTTGTATGTGAATTATGGTGATTCCTGGAATACCCCTTTCAAATCACAGAAGCTGAACCCCATTCTAAAAGAAAATTTAGCTAAGTTTTCTGGTCTATTTATATTCAGATTAATGCTTACTTAAAAAAAGGTACCCTTCCGCATTGGCAAGATATGGTAAGTAGGTCACCTAAAGGCCAAGCATATTCGATATCTGAAGTACAATACAAGGGACATTTGTCTTCCCTCCATGACTATGAGCAACCTACCAAAAAACTTATTGGATTTCCAGACTCCTTTGATGTTGTTTTGGCCGAGTTGGTTATTACCCTGGATAAAAATTGCTTCATATACCAATGCATGGTACCCAAATTGCACTTTGGTAAAAACAATGTTCAATATTTGTTATGTCTACTGATTCAGCAATTTTAATTAAACTTACTATGCTTCCAGAAGCATTAAGACCCATAGAGGCTTATTTTTCAAACCTTAGCACTGAAGATTGCAATAATTTTTTATCATCCAGGCATTCAACAATCATTTTTTTCAATATAGTAATGTTATGCTTAGAAGCAGTTAATCTTTTAGGGATTACTTCAGCTTTTGCATCAGTAACCTGAACCAAAATTAGTTATGGAGACTACACATACAGTCATGGCCAAAAGTTTTGAGAGTGACACAAATATTATCTTTTCACATGATCTGTTGCTCTCTGATTTTAATGTGTTTGTGAGATTTTTTTATCACAGAAATACAAGTGCAATCATATCATAAGTAATAAAAGTTTTTATCTACAGTTAGAATTAGTTAATGCAGCAAGTCAATATTTGCAGTGTTGACCTCTGCAATTCTCCCTGGCATGCTCTCTGATGCTTGCATTTTGTCACAATTTGTTGGTTTTTGTTTGTCCCCCCGTCTCTTGATGATTGACCACAAGTTCTCAATGGGATTAAGATCTGGGGAGTTTCCAGGCCATGGACCCAAAATCTCTGTTTTGTTCCCTGAGCCATTTAGTTATCACCTTTGCCTTATGGCAAGGTGCTCCATCATGTTGGAAAAGGCATTGTTGATTACCAAACTGCTCTTGGACATTTGGGAGAAGTTGCTCTTGGAGGACATTCTGGTACCATTCTTTATTCATGCATGTCTTTTTAGGCAAGACTGTGAGAGAGCTGATTCCCCACACATGAATGGTTGGTATCGCTCACCTTGCCTTCTCCGAACAAGCTGTTTTCCAGATGTTCCAAACAATCGGAAAGGGGATTCATCATTGAAAATTGCTTTACTCCCTGTACCTTTTGCACAATATCAGTCTGTCCCTGATGTTTTTTCTGGAGAGAAGTGGCTTTTTTGCTGCCCTCCTTGACACCAGGCCTTGCTCCAATAGTCTACACCTCACAGTGCGTGCAGATGCAGTCATACCTCTCTGCTGCCATTCCTGAGCAGGCTCTGCACTGCTGGTAGCCCGATTGCGAAGCTGAAACATTTTTAAGAGACGGTCCTGGTGCTTGCTGGTCCTTCTTGGGCTCCCTGGAGCCTTTTTGGCAACAATGGAACCTCTCTCCTTGAATTCCTTGATGATGCGAGGTGCAATCTTTCTAGCTGCAATACTAGATGCAATGATGACTGCACGTGTTTAGAGATAACCATGGTTAACAGAAGAGAAACAATGATGCCAAGCACCAGCCTCCTTTTAAAGTGTCCAGTGGTGTGATTCTTACTTAATCATGACAGATTGATCGCCAGCCCTGTACTCATCAACACCCACACCTGTGTTAATGGAGCAATCACTGAAACAATGTTAGCTGCTACTTTTAAGGCAGGCCTGCAGTGAAGTTGAAATGTGTTTTGGGGAAAAAGTTCATTTTCTTGGCAAATATTGACTTTGCAATTAATTGCTGTTAATATGATCACTCTTTATAACATTCTCGAGTATATGCAAATTGCCATTATATAACCTGATGCAGTAGACTTTGTAAAAATTAACATTTGTATAATTCTCAAAGCTATAATAAGCTATAATGGAAAGCTCTGAATCCTTTCTGTGTTTTCAGACTATCATGGTTTTGGTTCACAATAACTGATGCAAATAACAGAGATATACCGTATATATTCGAGTATAAACGTGCTGAAAAACCCCTAACTCGGCTTATACTCGAGTCAAGACAAAAAACAAAGAGTCTACTCACCTACCGACCCCCCCCCCCCCCCCCCCCGGCAGGTCCTCCTCCATACATTGGCACAGGCTCCTTGTCCCGGTCCATCGCAGACATTGTGATGTAAGCCGCACACTGACATTCTAATGTGTGCACCAGCTGATGTCAGGGGACTGTGATGAACTGTGCCGTTGCCGGAGCCGGGATGGATAGTAGAGGACCTGCCAGGGGGCGTTGGAAGTTCACAGTTTTTTTCCTACAGGCATTATATTGGGGACAGGGGCTGGCAGGCTATATACTAGGGGGCTGGCAGGCTATATACTACAGGGGCTGGCAGACTATATACTACAGGGGGCTGGCAGGCTATATACTACAGGGGTCTTGTTGGCTTTATACTGGGGCTGTGACCAATTAATTTCCCACACTCATCTTATATTCGAGTCAATAGGTTTTTCCAGTTTTTTGTGTTAAATTAGGGGTCTCGGCTTATACTCGAGTATATATGGTAAACTGCTTTTAGTTATATCAATATGTTGCCTACATATTAAAGGTTCTTTCACACGAATGAGACTTTTGCACGTCCACAAAAATCTCATAGCAAATGGGTGACATTTGTGTGACATTCTTTTCCCCAAATTTCAAATTGTGTTGCTAAAGTTGATATCAAGAAATCCGTGTCAAATCAACATACTGTAGAGATTTTTGTTCAAAGTCCGGTTTTTGCGGTTTTGTATTCCCCAAATTTCAATTCTTTTTTGTTGCTAAAGTTGATATCAAGAAATCCCTGTCAAATCAACATAGTGCACTCTTTGATGTTATAGTGGGATCTTGGCCCTTAGTCCTTTCGAGGTGGCACAGACATTACCTTATCAGCATTCCCGCCTCCCTTATTTGGTCAAGTTGGCCCCTGTAAATGGCCATGGAATTGAAGAGTTAAGCGATTCTAAGAGTGGCGGCTGTCATGTGCGTGTCGTACTAAAACACAGCATTGTTTTGAAGACCAAACCATGCTCACTATTCATATTTGAGCATGGCACAACGTTCTACAACACCTTACAGGCTCACTGCAGCCAGGAAATACCTGTTTTTTAACGTCATTCACCATGATTTGATTCGGGTCGAATCAAATTTTGTCCGAAAATTCGGCAAACGTGGCAAGGCAAACTTTTTAAAAATTTGATTATCTCCAATTGTAACATATTGCGGGGTTGCAACATAATTTTTGATAGATGCAGATAGATGGGGGGAGTATATTTAATTTATGCAAGGAGAACAGTAATGTTGTGGGCATAAATATAATTTAATAGTTGATTGTAAGACATTATTATCCAGGTGACACTATACTGTGAATTACTGGTATTTTAACCCCTTCCCGACGTCCGGGTGCATGGAGAGGGCTCGCGGGCCGAGCCCTCTCCATAGCCGGTAAGTCTTTGCTGCATATTGCAGCAAAGGCTTACCGGTAACACCCGCGTGATCGGTGCTAGCACCGATCGCGGGTGCTTTCACTGCGATCGCCGCCGGCAATGCTGCCGCCATCTTGCCGCGGATCATCGCTCTCCGATGATGACACGGGGAGCGGTGATCCGTTGCCATGACAGCTTCACGGAGTTTCACGGAGGCCCGAAGCTGTCTCGTTTTAACCCATTCATTACAATGTGCTATCAGCACATTGTAATGAATGAGGAGTAAAATCCCCATATACTGCCATATTGCAGTATGGCAGTATATGGTAGGATCGATCAGACAACCTAGGGTTAAAGTACCCTAGGGAGTCTGAAAAATAGTAAAAGTAAAAGTAAAAAAAAGTTAAAATTATAATAAAAAAGCCTAAAAATTCTAATCACCCCCCTTTCCCTAGAACTGATATTAATATTAATAAACAGTAAAAATCATAAACACATTAGGTATCGCCGCGTCCGAAAATGTCCGATCTATCAAAATATAATAACTGTTTTTGCTGCGTTTAACCCCGTAACGGAAAATAGCGTCCAAAGTCAAAAATGAAATTTTTTTGCCATTTTGGAAAATATAAAAAAAATTTATAAAAAGTGATCAAAAGGTTGCACAGTCCTAAACATGATAGCAATGAAAACGCCATCAAAAGTCGCAAAAAATGACACCACCCACAGCTCCGTACACCAAAGTATTATTGCCGCCAGAAGATGACAAAATAAAAAAATAAAATTTTGTACAGGAGGTTTTAATTTTTTTAAATGTATGAAAACATTATAAAACCTATACAAATTTGGCATCCACATAATCGTAGCAACCCAAAGAATAAAATAGACATGTCATTTGGGGCACACAGTGAAAGCTGTAAAATCCAAGCCCACGAGAAAACGTCGCAAATGTGTTTTTTCACCATTTTCACTGCATTTGAATTTTTTTCCCGCTTCCCAGACGCACCATGGAATATTAAATACCGTCACTCTCGAAGTGCAATTTGTTACGCAGAAAATAAGCCATAACAGAGCTCTTTATGTGGAAAAATAAAAAAGTTATAGATTTTTGAAGGTGGGGAGTGAAACATGTAGTGCACACCACAAACTAACGCACAGGTGCAATCGTTAAGGGGTTAAGGATATGCTGCAGAGAGATGAAAATCTTTGGCAGAAAAATCTGTCAAATAAGTCACAAAAAGGAATGGTTGTCATTCTGGACCCAAAGCAAATGATGTCACCTATGAGGTACTAGATTCCAATCCTCCCCATGTCTGACCAGAACTTGAAGCAAACCTGTCACCAGGAATGTAATTTTTAGCTGGTGACAGGTTCCAATAGCTTATGCTGTGCTGATTTTAAAAAGCCTTTGTCAGCACACAGGTCTTCCCACACGACTCACCAGCAGTTGCTGCTAGCAGGTAATATCTTACATTTTATTAGAATAAAAGGACCTTTTATAAATGATTAAGACATAAAGTTGAGATATGAGAAATATTAATAAGTCAAAAATTTGGGTGGAAAAATATCTAGTCTCAAAAGTAGATCATTTAGGATTTTGAAACTGATGCATTTATAAAAAAAATCACCAAATTGTAGTTTTTTTAAAATAAATAAATGGCAATTATATTTAAATTTATATTAAAATGTGATCAGAGCTTTCACACCGATTAATGTCTTACCACAAGCAGGGGTCCTCTCATGCTCTGTAAATAGAAAAGTCCACCAGCTCACCTAGATCCACGACCGTAACATTGCGTGCACAGATCCTCCCTGCTGCTGGGCACAAATTCCAACCCAAAAATCACGGATACAGGTCTTTTGCAGAGTAAAACCGCCTTTATTGGTCAATTTGTGGCAACCATAAGCAATATACAGCTATACAAGTCAAAGTCAATGCGTTTCCTGCATTCTTATGTGCTCTTACTCATGACTGGGGGATGTGAAAGGCTTCTGGTAGTTTATACACCTGGTGTCCCAAACAGACACTCCCTCATTACAACATCTCCCACGCAAAACCATGATAATACACAAATACATATTCTAAAACAGATTTCCTATAGGGTAGCATCGAATGTCCATATTATATCATACAAATTTCTATGGAATGGATTGATGAAAAGTTCATAACAACGAAACCCGGCGATATACCTGATTCCGAGTCACGTGACCCGAGGCTTTATAAGCGGTGGAGGCTCCGCTTCCTCCATTCCTTCACCTATTCACAAATGGCAAGCTATGGCCCATCTAGGACCAACCAACGAGTAAAGGTCACTTCTTCAGAGACCTGTTCGCAAGAAATCTAAAGGTTAAGATATATACAACAATAAAAAACAAGGATTAAATGGGAAATTTAAAATACATGAGTAGCAAAATATATTTGCTTATACCATAGATTGTACTGTTATTCGGCTAACATAGTATTCATTTAATAATGGTGTATTATTTAATTCTTATAATTCATCCCCTGTGGGAAAATTGTTTTCAATGTAATTTGCTAATAGGCTTCCCTATTTTTAAACAATGAACCAATGTCTCCCCCTCTTTTCAGAATGCGGACTATTTTAAATGCATATGCTCTTGACCTGTTAATTTTACCACCATGTATGTTCAAAAAAATGTTTGGATATACCTGACAGATTCTTACCCTCTGGCTGTGTGATGTCCTTGAGATGCTCTGAAAATCTCATCTTAAATTTCCTGCCTGTTTGTCCTATGTACTGTACCTCGCATTCATCACAGAATATGGTATAAATTACATTAATACTGTTGCAATTTGTGAAACCCTGTATAGTATATCTTTTGTTACCCGCACTGTCAGTGAGAATTTTTTCATTTTTCACAAAAGAACATGTCTTGCAGGGGGTAACCCCACATTTATAGAAGCCCACATACTTTGTCAGGTCCTTTTG
The DNA here is from genome assembly GCA_019512145.1 of Engystomops pustulosus. Taxonomy (NCBI): domain Eukaryota; kingdom Metazoa; phylum Chordata; class Amphibia; order Anura; family Leptodactylidae; genus Engystomops; species Engystomops pustulosus. Next base: position 83,951,698 of record CM033646.1, on the reverse strand, counting down.
TTAGAATCTGATGAAATCGAGGAGGGTGAAAGAATGCTGCCCAGGGTGTTATTCCCTCTGGAATCATGATCATGGGCTGCCTTGATGACACAAAATGGGGTTGTACAGCAAGGGGAAAAGTTATGAAGCAGCACAGCATTCTCTAAGATTGAGAGAGGCTTATCAGAACTCCGGACAATCACTAAGAAAGCAGTTAGGTGTTCTAACACTGTTGTATCCTCCTGACTTTACAATATAAGACACCTTGCTAAAACCTAGCTAAAAAAGTGTTTCTTAGCCCTCATACAAATGAAAGTTGTATTGTATGTATTTCCACGGGCTCATACATTCAACTGTTTTTTCCCAAAAACCCTGTGTGTGAGCCAACAAGTCCTTCCATAGAAGTCTATTGGATCATTAAAAAAAGATGCCACTGGTGGCATCAGTTGTTATCCTTCTGTTTTGTTTTGCTGTTCCTCAAAAATGGATCACATGCGGATTGTTTTTCAAAAATATAGCTCAAAATCCGAAAAAATTCTGGAGGCTTTAGACCAGTGAAGAGTGGAACAGAGAGTTCTCTGCTGCACCAGATGAATCACTGTTTGATGCTGGATAAGCCTGGCTATCCAGCTGCTGCAGTATAAGCCTGGCTAGTTGAACATTACACCTCCTTTTAGTTGGTCTAGTTTGCTGCGCCACAACATTGAATTTTCTGGCACGGGGGCTGTTTTCTGTCCGGTCACTCCAGTTTTCTGGCATAGACCGATTGATACATCTCCCCTACTGACAGCAAAAATGAAACAGAAGCCTCATAGTCAAAAGAATCTGGGTATATTAATGCTATTGATGTCAATTCTAGCTATTCCAAATGCACTATGGAGAAGAATAACTGCAATCTGCACAAAAGTCGTCTGTATTTTTAAGTCTTTACAGACGATCATAAATCAGCAGACCATACTAAATCTAGAAAGGTGTTCACTGTGTGTCAAATCTACAATTAAACAAGGAATACTTGCATGAATGGAACGAATTGGGCTGCAGGCAAAGGATCAAATTATATGACTGAAAGAGAGAGGGAATCATTTCATAGACTTTAGAAACACATGTGCTGAATAACAAAATTCACTGGGGACCCAGACAGAAGCAAGGTCATATGTTTCACATTTGACAGTGAATTATTGTAATGTTATTTTTTTGTCTTGCAGTTTGTTCACCCATATACATTTATTTAATTAGCACATCAGTAAGTATATTGAATTACATTGGAAGCATTTGGTTATTCTTGGTCCGTATAAGTAGGGAAATATTAAATGCACAATATAATTTTTGGACTTTGGACATAAAATCTAAATGCATAACCAAAAATTGTTCTAGTACAGCTGGAGAGAGCCATTGACAACAATTCCAATGAGTTCAGGCCTCCTGGATTGCTAGTTTTCTAGTCTGAAATCCAGCTTGGTATATGTATCCGCATAATCTGTAATATCCTTTCCAGCTTCTCCTGAAGTGGGTGAGCACTTGCTGATTGTGACATCAGCTAAGGGCATTGAGGCACTCAATGTTCTGTGCTCCACATATTCCATACACATTCCGTCCCAATTTTGCCGGGAAAGTCCCGTTTTTCTTACCTCTGCCCCGCGTCACGGGCAGCTATGAGATTGTCACGGATTTTCTCCCCAGGTCCCGCTGTGTCCCGGCGCTGTGTCCGCATAGTAAATACTTTGAAAGCTAGAACTGATAGTACAGAATGGCTTCTGCAGACATCGGGCAGGGAATCCTTTTCAGAGAAGTGTCGGGTTAGCGGAGAGAGCAGGGACCACGTCACCAGGTTCAGATCTCTATCCATATATGGTCACTGCATCTCCAAGGGTTCCCCAGAGCAGACATCGGGCAGGGAATCCTTTTCAGAGAAGTGTCGGGTTAGCGGAGAGAGCAGGGACCACGTCATCAGCTTCAGATCAGCATCTGTCCATATATGGTCTCCTAGGGCTTCCCCAGACACAAGCTCTTTATTTAATTAAATTAAATAAAGTTTTGCCCAGGCTGAGATTCTGAGAACCTGGGACCCTTTGTACTGTAGACAGGAGCCTTAACCAACTGAGCTATAAGCCCAGTGATACTTATCAGAGGATTTTTGGTAACTAAGAAGTGTTATCTGCCACTGTTACATTGTGACACAGACTAATGCACTGATAGAGAGGGATCTTCTCAGAAATTATTATTGTAATTATTGTAAAAATAATAATAATCATCTCAATAATAATAATAATCTCCATAATAATAATAATACAGGCGGTCCCCTACTTAAGGACACCCGGCTTACAGACAACCCATTACAGACGGACCCCTCTGCCCACTGAGACCTCTGGTGAAGTCTCTGGATGCTTTAATATAGTCCCAGACTGCAATGATCAGCTGTAAGGTGTCTGTAATGAAGCTTTATTGATAATCCTTGGTCCAATTACACCAAAAATTTTGAAACTCCAATTGTCACTGGGGCAAAAGAAAAAAAATTGTCTAGAACTTCAATTATAAAATATACAGTTTCGACTTACATACAAATTCAACTTAAGAACAAGACCCTATCTTGTATGTACCGGGGACTGCCTGTATTCTCATAATTACAAATCTCTAGATCCCTCCCTATATACCAAAGCATTAAATCTGTGTCACAGTGTAACAGTAGTCATAGTTCTTAGTTACCAAAATTCTACACCTTGTTAATCACTGAGATTATAGCTCAGTTGGTTGGGGCACTGTGACATTATTGTACATGGACACTGCAGGTTATGGGTTCAAATCCCAATGAGGATTTTTTTCTTTTTTAATTGATATGATTTTTATTATTATAATATGGCTAAAATTTAAGGCTTTAATGGCATCCAAAATCCCCTCCCCCAAATCCCATCCTGCTTAGAGCCGAGAATTTGCATGACCAGTATCTGCGGTCAAATGCCTTCTCGGAATCAAGTGCCAGGAGCAATGAAGAGACTTGTTAATGTTCTGCATAATGCACCTGGTCAACAACATCCCTATTATTGTCTCAGGCTTGTCTATGCTTTACAAATCCCACTAGGTTGTCGCTAATCATGCTAGATAAGTGGACCATGAGACGTGTTGCTAAAACTTTTGCAAACCCCATAGTGTCCACGTTCAGGAAGAAAATTGGCCTGAAATTTTGTGGGGTATCTGTTGCCTTGCCTGGTTTAGGTATAGTGACAATTAGCACCTCTTGATTCCCACTAGGGAGTGCACCCATAGATATCACCTGGAAAGCTGTCGCCATGTATTCAGACAGGACATTGGAATAAAGCTTATAGTATTCCCCAATGGTTCCAACTGGCCTTGGGGCTTTATGAAATTGGAGTTCTTTGACGGTTTTAGAGATTTCCTCAACCGTAATTGGTTGAGATAGGCCATTCAATTGTTCCGCTGACCATTAGCTTAAGATTGTCTAAAAAGGAGTTTATTTCTCACTGAGTTGGTTGGCATGTAAAGGGGTCTTCCTGCAAATTGTGTAGGCTTGCATAGTATTTTTTAAACCTATTAGCTATGTCCCCCGGGGTTAAAAGCTTTTTCTTTTGTCTTCTGTATAGAGAAAGGGGATTTTGACCTTCAGCTGCTTGGACTTAAACCTATTTGCCAAGAGCTTTTCTGCCTTGTCTCCCCGAGCATAATGAAGGGCCCTAGTTTTCTGAAGTCTCCTATCATAAACGTGAATCATCAATAATCTAAGTTTCTCACGTTTCTGGAATAAGGCCGTGGGTTATGGGACCTTATTATTTTCTCTTTCTAATCAAGTTATTTCCTCTATAACCCCTTCAATAGCCCGGGCTCTCTGTTTCGAACTTGGATCCAGAATTTAATAAATATACCACTGATATAGACCATATGTGTTAAAGGTTAAATTTAGTATTCTCTCAGATCCTTTTAGAATATTTGTCTACACTTGGGTTGGCGCAGTATATAGTTGCTGCATCTCCAAATATAAGTAGGTGTTTGATCCTGCATATCTGAAATGGATAGGGTTGTGGTGGCATGGTCTGACTATGTGATAGGTTCTATGGTCGACCTAGTTTCTATGGTCAATCGTTTCTATGGTCGACCTTTGTGAGTAAGAATCTGTTGACCAAGTATTGATCAATTCTAGAATATGAGTTGTGTACAGCGAAGTGAAAGGTGTAATCTCTCTCCATACTATGCTGGGCCCTCCAAATATCATATAAATCCGCCCCCCGCAACTTGCATCCCAATTTTTGGAAACGCCTTGTAGGGGTAGAGGAGCAAACCATCTCAGAATCTGTGATGATATTAAAGTCCCCTCCTATAACAACCTCTCCCTCCGAGTGTTTCTGTAAGATTCTTATCACCTTGCAACAATCAGACCATATCTGCCCCTGGGATCCCAAAGCACCACAATGTCCTGGAAGGCAACTGATGGTTTAATGGCTATTGTGACGCCCCCACTTTAAGTCGGGTAGTGGGAGTGATTTATATAGGGAAAATTAGGGTTTTTATCTACTTGCATACTCTCGCTTCAGATGCCTCTGTTGGATGTAAAGAACATCACAAACTTGGTGCATCCTTCGACCGAAGCCCTCTTGTATGAGCTGTTGAGCCCCTTTACATTCATAGATAAGAACTTTATACCCATAACATTTTTATCTAGGTAATATCTAATTCCAGACCATTGTAGACATCGATGAGATCATTGCTGGATTTGACCATCTCTCCTATTTTCCCTTCTGCATGGTGTACTCTATTGCCTAATGCCTGACTATCAGCCTTGACAGGAGCTAGCATGTTATTAATATCCCCTTGGAAGGAATGTCTGCAGGATATTTTTCATAGTAAGATTCAGTGAGTACCTTATGCTGGGAGAGGGTCAAATTCATCCTGAGATGAGGAGCTTGTAGAAGTTGCTGTGTGTACACTCTATCCCTCATGTTCGGAAGAGAGACATGGAGGCTGCTTGGCTGGAACCTGTGCTGTTGACGAGGGAAGCAACGGCCATGTTGCAGAGTTGCTTTGTCTCAGCTTGTCCTGGCCAGGACCTGCTTGAACCTGCTTCTTTCCACATCACAGAATTCTGAGGCTGGGGACACTGGGACAGAGCAGGATCCAATGTTGGTAGGTAACACGTTCTCACCTTCTCCGACTCTCAGTAGACGCTGCGCCTTCAGGGACCTCGTGTGCGGCTGGTCAGCTTCATCTTGGAACAGGTCTCCGGGGAAAAGTAAAGTAAAACTCCATGAGTTTACAGGGCTTTGAGACGTATTCTTCTCTTCATAATGTCCCAGATGTAAGGGGCACCTAAATCACACATATTGATGGGTTTATGGAGCATGAAGTTTTTGTGGAGATCAGCGGCGAAGCTGGCTCCTTGCACATCCATGCAGACAGGCAGCCAATCCATGCCCCCCATGCTGCATATTTTGAATGGTTGGGAAACCCAACGGTATCTCTGTCCGTGTAAATGTCAGATGCTTGGGTTCGGGTATATTTGCTATATAGTTCCATCCACTGTGCCATATGACTGAAGAAAAGTAATGGCCTTGAAGTATTCATTGAATTACCGAAACACTATTTTCTACAGAACTGTGTCGGGGAATTAGGTGGTGGGGGATGGAGATTTGGGTGGGAGTGGGGATCGTTTTTGTTTATTTGTATGTTGCTGTGGTTGAAGACGAAAAATGTGTAAGAGAAGTTTAATAAAAGTTAATCTTCTTAAAAAAATCTGAAAGAAAAACTTCCTACATATGGTACTAGAGTCAAATGTCTTGGAGGATGTGTCCCTTCAGCCTGCACTTACAGGACCTTTAAATCTGCAGTTTCATGACCATTGGAGGACCTTCAAGGGTCCTTAAATACCTCTTGCATACATGTGTATTGAGAGCAGGAACAGATGTAAGAGGATTTCATGTGTGACGGCCCTTCTCAGTATTAAATTTTGCTGGTGGTTTGGGTGGCCATGGGCCCCCTTGGAGTTTTGGGCCCCGGGCTACAACCTATATTATAATCCACTACTGGTCAGGACCTGCTTTGTAGCAGGTGACTGCCTCCCCTGATGCTGCCCCCACCTTGCTGCAGGTGATGCTGCAGGAGGTGAGAGGTACAACTCGCCTCATGTCTGGTGCACCCTTGTGTCTGTGCACCTAAAAGCGGTATTCCAGGAATAAGTATAATTCATATTAAAATGGGTCATTAAATAAAAGCTCATGTGTAATTAGTTGTTTTTGTTGTTCCCCTCAGCAGAAAAATGTTGTGGGCATACATTACATAAAAGAATTAAAATGCTACTGGCCCTTTAATTGACATTGATTTGGTCCCTGTGTAACAGACAAAGGACAGAAGGTGGCTGCTGGTCACATGTCCACACCTGCCTGGGCAGGGCATGCGATCATCACTATGTTTGATTGTAATCTGGAGCTTGCAGTGCATCCAGTAGGGCCAGTGTTGGCGTGAGACCCATTTTAGCGGGTCAATGTGCATTAATGGCAGTTACACATCATTACTATGTAAAGAACATACAGGGAAGCAGCACTCCTGAAATGTGTGAAGATTTATTCCACTAAAATTAGATCCAACATTTCAGCTCCTTGATGTAGCTTGAAAATGGCTCTATTGAGGAGCTGAAATGTCGCATTGCGCCCTTGGGTGAATAAATATTCTCATTTCTCAGGAGTGCTGCTTCCTTACAGATTCCTTCTTTATAGACTACCTACAATAGGTTTAGATGTGACAGTGTCTGCTCTATTTGTATATTAGTATAATATTTATCACTTGTTACTGATTCAACCCATGCTGGCCTATATAAGAGGGTATAGATGTTCATGTTGTCACTTTGTCACCAAAGCAGGAGAATTTGATTCGGTCTCTTATGCTTTATGGGTAAAAACACATGACAGTGGTCAGGCTGTGAATCACATGACACAAGGAATCTCTACAGTGCCAAACTACAACCATTATTAAATTTTTGTTCCTTGGGGAGGAAGAAGAAACTCCTTGCATTATATATATATATATATATATATATATATATATATATATAATGAACAGCACCAATCTTCAGTTTCTCCTGCTGAAAGTGTGTCACCACTCAGACTAGCACCATCGCACTTTCATTATCCTCCTTTAATTATATTGTAGCTGGAAGAAAATATGCAGGCAGATGGTGTGGTACGTTCCAACAAAGTTAAAATTTATTTCGGTTCATCATACTCACAAGAATCAATTAAAAATGTGCATATCACAAGTCAAAATAGCGGGACGCTAGCTTTCATGTCCGCTAAATTGCTAAAACAATGGGGCAGATTTACTTACCTGGCCCGTTCTCTGCGGTGGATTCGGGTCTTCCGGCGATTCACTAAGGTAGTTCCTCCGACGTCCACCAGTTGGCGCTGCTGCGCTGAAGTTCCCTGAGGCCCACCGGAATGTACAATCCGATCGCATGCGCCAAAATCCCAGGGCAATACAGGGAAAATCATCGCAAATCTGAAATATTTGGGTAACACGTCAGGAAAACGCCAATCGGGCCCTTATTAAATGACCCCCAATATTTTTGTAAATCCCCTTCAATTCAAGAGATTGGGGCACATTTACGAAGGGTCCGTTGGACGCATTTCCGTCGGGTTTCCGAATTTTTCCGTTTTGCGCTGAATTGCCCAGGGTTTTTGGTGCACGTGATCAGATTGTGGCGCATTGGCGCCGGCTTTCATGCGACACAAATCAGGGGGCATGGTCGTCGAACAACCCGACTGATTCACACAAACCGCTGAATTAAAAAATCTAATTGTTTTTTTTAGAAAGAAAAAGAAGTGTGCTATACTGGACCCAAATCCAATTTTAAATACAATTTAATCTTTATTATGCAATATATGAAATACACAACTGTGAATTTAAAATCACTTAAAATGTCAAAAGAAGACACAGGATGGAGTGGGCAATAGCTCTGCTCCAACCACCACCCCTAACCACAAATGTATGGACAATAGACAAAGTCAGGTAAATATCAAAGTATGCAGTACAAAGGTAGTAATGCGTTACAGTGGCTGGAATGAACAATAAAGTGCTACCAATACAAAAGATGTATGCATCCAACTAGTATATGGGTGAAAACACAACTCATATGAAGTCACCTGCCAGAAAGAGATACAAGGTTCTCAAAACATGTGCAGCATAACATATAAGGCAAAGTGCAAGTGCCATGTAATGGTAAAATATAGGCAGCAACCGAGTAAAACTGGGCCTGGCCAAGCACCCAGGTATTTCCACCCACAAACCTCAGCCACAATATGCACCATACAAAAAGCAATGGTAGGGGTGGGAGGTTCCCCACGCGTATCGTCGCTGTTAAGCGACTTCCTCAGGGGTATGAAGCCTCTATGGTGGATAGCTCACCTTTAATGCGCTGTGCACTGGCCTGTAATGATGCGGTCCCGGTGTGTTCGTGACCGGAAGTGACGCGCCGATGAAGCGGAAGAGACAAAAAAGTGTCGCATCGGTAAAAATTTGTGGCGCACGCGCATCCTCGGCCGAGGTAACACAGTTTTTTTGGCGCAGCTAATAACGCAGGCAACAGGCACAGAGTGTGCAGCGCTGGCTATATCTTAGCGCTGCAAGAGTGTAAAGACTATCAGAGAAAAACCTGTGGGACGTACAGTAGATGCATAAAGTAAACGTATAAATATCACCAAGTTTTTAAATACTTCATGATCGCCCATAGGGAATGTGCCTATGTAAAGAGGAGCTATCCAAAATATCACATCTAAAACAATGCATCCAGTTTATGCATACAGGGCAACACATATATTATATTCTCATAATATGTATATACATGTCATATGATTTCTACAAAGTACTACTGTGGACTTAGTGTCTGGGAAGCAAGTCTAAAGGTACATCTTTGGTACAACTATGGTGCCCCTGTGTAATGCTGCCGCCGTGCCCCTGTGTTTCTGCCCCATACTTACCTACAAGCCCCGCGTCGGCGATCCGCCCATCTTCTGTAGCTCCTGCACCGCGCGGCCCATGTCACGTGACTGACACGACCTGACGTCATGTCGCGTAAGTCACGTGACCAGAGACGCGCGGTGCATGTGCTACAGAAGATGGGCGGATCCCCGACGCAGGGTGGGCGGATCGCCATTAGGAGTGAAGGTACGCGGAAGAAGACATCAAGGGTAAGTATATAAGGTTATTATTTGTATAGGGAAGGCAGCTAGGGGCTCTTAATTAGTAAAGGGAGGCCGCTAGGGGCTCTTAATATAATGAAGGGCCCTAGTTTTCTGAAGTATCCTATCATAAATGAATATCAATAATCTAAGTTTCTCACGTTTCTGGAATAAGGCGGGGTTATGGGACCTTATTATTTTCTCTTTCTAATCAAGTATTTCCTCTATAACCCCTTCATAGCCGGGCTCTCTGTTTCGAACTTGGATCAGAGATTAAAATATACCACTGATATAGACCATTGTGTTAAAGGTTAAATTTAGTATTCTCCAGATCCTTTTAGAATATTTGTCTACACTTGGGTTGGCGCAGTATATAGTTGCTGCATCTCCAAATAAGTAGTGTGTTGATCCTGCATATCTGAAAGGATAGGGTTGTGGTGGCATGGTGCTGACTATGTGATAGGTTCTATGGTGACTAGTTCTAGGTCATGTTTCTATGGCGACCTTGTGAGAGTAAGGACTCTGTTGACAAGTATTGATCAATTCTAGAATATGAGTTGTGTACAGCGGAAGTGAAAGGTTGTAATCTCTCTCCCATACTATGCTGGGCCCTCCAAATATCATATAAATCGCCCCCCGCAAACTGCATACCCAATTTTTGGAAACGCCTGTGTAGGGTAGAGAGCAAAACCATCTCAGAATTGTGATGATATTAAAGTCCCCTCTATACAACTCTCCTCCGAGTGTTTCTGTAAGATCTTATCACCTTGCAAACAATAGACCATATATTGCCCCTGGGATCCCAAAGCACCACAATGTCCTGGAAGGCAACTGATGGGTTTAATGGCTATTGTGAACCCCACTTTAAGTCGGGTTAGGTGGGAGTGATTTATATAGGGAAAATTAGGTTTTTATCTACTTGCATACTCTCGCTTCAGATGCCTCTGTTGGATGTAAAGAACATCACAAACTTGGTGGCATCCTCGACCGAAAGCCCTCTTGTATGAGTGTTGAGCCCCCTTTACATCATAGATAAGAACTTATACCCATAACATTTTATCTAGGTAATATCTAATTCCAGACCATGTAGACATCATGCGATCATTGTCTGGATTTGACCATCTCTCCTATTTCCCTTCTGCATGGTGTACTCTATTGCCTAATGCCGAATATCAGCCTTGACAGGAGCTAGCATGTATTAATATACCTTGGAAGGAATGTCTGCAGTCGATATTTTCATAGTAAGATTCAGTGAGTACTTATTGCTGGGAGAGGGTCAAATTCATCCTGAGATGAGGAGCTTGTAGAAGTTGTGTGTGTAACTCTACCCTCTGTTCGAAAGACGAGACATGGAGGTGCTTGCTGGAACCTGGCTGTGACGAGGGAGGAAGGCAACGGCCATGTTGCAGAGTTGCTTTGTCTCAGCTTGTCCTGGCCAGGACCTGCTTGAACCTGCTTCTTTCCACATCACAGAATTCTGAGCATGGGGAACTGGGACAGAGCAGGATCCAATGTTGGTAGGTAAACGTTCTCACCTTCTCCGACTCTCAGTAGACGCTGCGCCTTCAGGGACCTCGTGGCGGTGGTCAGCTTCATCTTGGAACAGGTTCCGGGGAAAGTAAAAGTAAAGAATAAAACTCCATGAGTTTACAGGGCTGTTTGAGACGTATTCTTCTCTCATAATGTCCCAGATGTAAGGGGCACCCATATTGATGGGTTTATGGAGCATGAAGTTTTTGTGGAGATCAGCGGCGAAGCTGGCCTTGCACATCCATGCACGACAGGAGCCAATCCATGCCCCCCATGCTGCATATTTTGAATGGTGGGGAACCCAAGTATCTCTGTCTGTGTAAATGTCAGATGCTTGGTTCGGGTATATTTGCTATATAGTTCCATCCACTGTGCCATATGACTGAAGAAAAGTAATGGCCTTGTGAAGTATTCATTGAATTACCGAAACACATTTTCTACAGAACTGTGTCGGGGAATTAGGTGTGGGGGAGGGAATGGGATTTGGTGGGAGTGGGGATCGTTTTTGTTTGTTATTGTATGTGCCGTGGTTGGAAGACGAAAAATGTGTAAGAGAAGTTAATAAAAAGTTAATCTTCTAAAAAAATCTGAAAGAAAAACTTCCTACATATGGTACTAGAGTCAAATGTCTTGGAGGATGTGTCCCTTCAGCCTGCACTTACGGACCTTAATCTGCAGTTTCATGACCATTGGAGGACCTTCAAGGGTCCTTAAATACCTGTGCATACATGTGTATGAGAGCAGGAACAGAGTATGTAGAGGATTTCATGTTGACGGCCCTTCTCAGTATTAAATTTTTGCTGGTGTTTGGGGGTGGCCATGGGCCCCCTGGAGTTTTGGCCCCGGGCTACAACCTATATATAATCCACTACTGGTTCAGGACCTGCTTTGAAGCGGTGACTGCCTCCCCTGATGCTGCCCCCACTGCTGCAGGTGATGCTGCAGGAGGTGAGAGGTACAACTCGCCTCATGTCTGGTGCACCTTGTGTCTTGACACCTAAAAGCGGTATTCCAGGAATAAGTATAATTCATATTAAATGGGTCATTAAATAAAGCTCATGTGTAATTAGTTGTTTGTTGTTCCCCTCAGCAGAAAAATGTTGTGGGCATACATTACATAAATGAATTAAAATGCTACTGGCCCTTTAATTGACATTGATTTGGTCCCTGTGTAACAGACAAAGGACAGAAGGTGGCTGCTGGTCACATGTCCACCACTGCCTGGGCAGGGCTGGCGATCATCACTATGTTTTGATGTAATTGGAGCTGCAGTGGCATCCAGTAGGGCCAGTGTTGGGGTGTGAGACCCATTTTAGCGGGTCAATGTGCATAATGGCAGTTACACATCATTACTATGTAAAGGAACAACGGGAAGCAGCACTCCTGAAATAAGTGTGAAGATTTATTCCACTAAAATTAGATCCAAAATTCAGCTCCTTGATGTAGCTTGAAAATGGCTCTATTGAGGAGCTGAAATGTCGCATTGCGCCCTGGGGATGAATAATATTCTCATTTCTCAGGAGTGCTGCTTCTTACAGATTCCTTTTATAGGACTACTACAATAGGTTTAGATGTGACAGTGTCTGCTCTATTTGTATATAGTATAATATTATCATGTTACTGATTCAACCCATGGCTGGCCTATATAAGAGGGTTTGATGTTCATGTTGTCACTTTGTCACCAAAGCAGGAGAATTTGATTGGTCTCTTATGCTTTATGGGTATTAAAAACAATGACAGTGGTCAGGCTGTGAATCACATGACAAGGAATCTCTACAGTGCCCAAACTACACCATTATTATATTTGTTCCTTGGGGAGGAAGAAGAAACTCCGCAAATAAGAATATATATATATATATATATATACATCACCGGCCACTTTATTAGGTACACCATGCTAGTGAAGGGTTGGACCCCTTTTCCGAGAACTGCCTCAATTCTTTGCATAGATACAACAAGGTGCTGGAAGCATTCCTCAGAGTGTTGGTCATATGACTGATGGCATCACACAGTTGCCGCAGATTTGTCGGCTGCACATCCATGATGCGAATCTCCCGTTCCACCACATCCCAAAAGATGCTCTATTGGATTAGATCTGGTGACTGTGGAGGCCATTTGAGTACAGTGACCTCATTGTCATGTTCAAGAAACCAGTTGAGATGATTCCAGCTTTATGACATGGCGCATTATCCTGCTGAAAGTAGCCATCAGAGTGTTGGGGACATGTGTGGTCAACGGGATGGACATGGTCAGCAACAATACCAGGTAGGCTGTGGCGTTGCAACGATGCTCAATTGGTACCAAGGGGCCCAAGAGTGCCAAGAAAATATTCCCCACACCATGACACCACCACCACCAGCCTGAACCGTTGATACAAGGCAGGATGGATCCATGCTTTCATGTTGTTGACGCCAAATTCTGACCCTACCATCCGAATGTCGCAGCAGAAATGATAGACTCATCAGACCAGGCAACGTTTTTCCAATCTTCTACTCCAATTTCGATGAGCTTGTGCAAATTGTAGCCTCAGTTTCTGTTCTTAGCTGAAAGGAGTGGCACCCGGTGTGGTCTTTGCTGCTGTAGCCCATCTGCCTCAAAGTTCGATTACTGTGCTTCAGAGATGCTCTTCTGCTACCTTGGTTGTAACAGGTGGCGATTTGAGTACTGTTGCCTTACTATCAGCTCGAACCAGTCTGCCCTTCTCCTCTGACCTCTGGCATCAACAAGGCATTTCCGCCCACAGAACTGCCGCTCACTGGATGTCTTTTCTTTTTCGGACCATTCTCTGTAAACCTAGAGATGGTTGTGCGTGAAAATCCCAGTAGATCAGCAGTTTCTGAAATACTCAGACCAGCCCTTTCTGGCACAAACACCATGCACACGTGTCACTAGGCACGCAAATCACCTTTCTTCTCCATACTGATGCTCGGTTTGAACTGCAGGAGATTGTCTTGACCATGTCTACATGCCTAAATGCACTGAGTTGCCGCCATGTGATTGGCTGATTAGAAATTAAGTGTTAACGAGCAGTTGGACAGGTGTACCTAATAAAGTGGCCGGTGAGTGTATATATATATATATATATATAACTATGATGTTCAAGTGTTCCCCTATTTTTCTGAGCATTGTATATATTTTTGCTTTGTTTTTATGGCCATTCTGAATTGGAAAGCAATTAAAACATAAAAGTTAAAATAAAAGAGAAGCTTAAATCTGCTTTGGCAAGCCAAGCTGTTTTAAAGATTAAGTCTGAAAAAAATGGTACTCACAGTGCTTTGCCATCTTTCCAACTTCCAAGCTGAATTGCTTGCTTACCTAAATGACAAATTGTTAAAGGTGATGGCTCCAGGGATTCAGTCGTTGAAAGGCAATCTATTTTCTTAGACAGCTGCGTGGTTAATAAACCTGAAGTTTCTATTCGGTTCTAGAACAAAAGTGTTTGTTTATTTAAGGAACAGTGGTATAGTATATTTAAAATTAAGATGAAATGTGCCATATAATGCATGGTAACAAGCAAGTTGGTCTTATATGTAAATCTGCATATGTGTAAATTTGCAGCTTTAAAGGAAATCAACCACTTGGATTTAGTGGTTTTATTCCAAGCACACTTACATGCTGGTGTGTGCCCCCTTAAACAAGTTCCATTCTTATTTAGCTATTAATGGCTTATTTTTAATTAAAAAGAACTTCTATTTTTGCTCCAAGTTCTTTATGTTTTGTGCAAATGTCCTTGTTGGATTGACATGAAATGTTTTGGTCTTTGAAGCATATTGTTATAAGTGGGTCTAAAGTAAATAATAAAGAGACACCCAGTATAGTATCATTTATCAAACTAAAAGGTCTTTTCCGTGCCATCATAAATAAATTACTATGGGGAAGGAAAAAGGTCTGCATAAAAAAGAAAGGGTTAATAAGGGACAAAGGTAGAGGGGACTTTCTCTACCGTCATTTTATCATTATCTTCTGGCAGCCCAAATTCAATTTATCATGGAAAACAAAACAAGTATGCACTTTCGGTTGATCCCTAATCTGGTAGGGAGAAGATTTGATTCTATCCTCTCCCTACTAGAATCGGGACAATCGAGGAGTTGGAAATTTTAAAAATTTGCATTCGGAAATTTAACAATGAATACCAGGAGAGAGTGTAAGAGTTTATTAGGGATTGCAGGGGGATTTTAATTTACTCCCCTATGGGGCAATCTGAATTTACCAGAGTTCTATAAAATGAAGGACAAAAAGGTATTAGGTATCACTTCTTTGGGTCAATTGGGTATAAATGGGGAATTACCTCCGTTTCAGCACTGGTTGAAAATCGGGATTCTTGAGGGAAAAAATCAGGAAAGGTTTAAGGTAGAGGGGAGTAGCAATTTCACAGTCATTTTGAATTTAGGGGTGGTTTCAAAAAAATGTAGCTAGGTTTTATCAATTCCTACGGAATAGTATTGATCAAAACACTAGTCAATCAAAATGGATCACTAAAGAACAATGGGTAGACATTTAGAAGAATGTAGTTAGATGTTCTATAATTTTAAATTACAGGTGTACTCAACTTAATATTTTATATAGGATTTATTTTTCTCCGCAACTAATGTTTAAGATTGGGCTAAGAGAAAATTCTAATTGTCTGAGATGTAAGAGAACTGGTGCCGACGTCCTTCATGTTCTTTGGGACTGACCAAAGATCAAAAGATACTGGCAAGATATTTTTTCGAGATAATTGAGGCTTTGGTCCAATGCGTTTTACCTCGATCTGTTACTCTTGGTCTTCTAGGTTTCATTCTGTTAAATATAGGTCCGAGAATTAAAAGTGAACTGGTGTTTAAACTTATCTTTTAAGCAAGACTGGTGTTAGTTAACCAGGGACCTGCGGCCTCCTTTCACTTGCCAGATGCTCATAGATGGAGGGACTTATCCTTGTTCTCATGAATTGGCCAGGATGTCTATGGGCAATCCAGGTACCCCTATAGAATGTACCCTCCCGGACTTGCTCTAAAGGCTGCATTATTCTATGCACCTAATGACACCACCCCATATACCCATATTAGAACTGTTGCCTGATCTGGTATCTAAGGGCATCCCCAGGTTACCTGAGTCCAACCCTCTCTGCCCCACTTTGTGTCTCCTACCTGGCCTAGATGTTGTCTTGTGAACCTTTGTGAACTGCCTCCTTCTCCTGTGAGCAGGCGGGAGGGTCAACCACACAGTCCACTGCCCCTCATCTAGATACATGGAAAATTCTCATAGCCCTCTATAGCCAAATTGGTCTTTCAGAGATAATGTTGCAGGTCTACATCCTCCATCTGGCATATCTAACAACAGGCAAGGTTATTACGTTTCAGCCTTGTTTCCCGGATCTATGCCCCAAGTTTGGTGAGGCCTCAGGTACTTTCCTTAACTTACTATGGTCCTGCCCTGTGGTTAAGTGGTTTTGGGAGCAGGTCCGTAAATTTCTATTTGACAAAATGGGGTTGGCGGTTCCCAATGATCCTAAGACCTGTTTTCTCCTGGTAGATCCTGAATTGTTCCAATCTACCACGGAACAAACCTTCCTGATTCAAACCCTATATTTTTCCAGGAAGGTAGTTGCTACATTGCAGTTGTCTGAGCACGCCCCTCCCTTCATGACTGGATAAAAACAGTCAATAATACTGTTCCCCTCAAAAAGTGGATATGCATAAATAGAAAAAAGGATAAGAAGTTCCACGCTATTTGGGATAAGTGGCTCAAATCGTCATTCACTGCTGTCCCCCCACATTCCATCCTAAATACATACTTCATAGTGTGCTTGGGTTCTCGCATAATTTTCGGATGGAACTTTGTAAGGTGGCCCTGGTGTAGAGGCGAGGTGCAGATGCATTGCTTGGTACTCTGTTTTATCTTGATTTAGTTTTGCCTTTTTAAAAGTGGCAGTAATATAAATCTAACAATGCTTGCATACGGTTTACTTTACTTGCCAATTATTATATTTAACATTGATGTTTATCTATATTGTATAGGCATGTATTTATGGGGAGATGACTCATTTATTGTAGCGGACCACTTATACATACTTTGTCAGAGTAAATCTCTTCTTTTTTCCTTATTGGGTCCTGCGAGACCATCCTGCATGTGTCGTGTTTTCTGTGTGATCTGCATCTCCAAAATACACTTAAAGGGCACCTACCACCTCGATTCTACCTATAAAGGTAGAACGGGTGGTAGGTGGTTAAACGGGACTTGAGGATAGCCCTTTTTGGGCTAATCCTCACGTCCCGGCTATTCTTTAGTAAACTTTATTGCAGGTATATGCAAATTTTTTTAAGCGGCTACTGGGGCGTGGAGTAGCCGGACATGAGGCTACTAGTTGCGTCTTCTCTACGCCCCAGTAGCCTCGTTCCTCCGACCTACAATGTAGAACACAGGTGCGCGGCCGTAGCTCTGAGGCATGCGCAGAACGCCGGGTACTCGGACGAGGGCGCGCAGCTACGAGGAGCTGCGCACCGAAGATTACATGGTAGGCGGAGGAACGAGGCTACTGGGGCGTGGAGTAGCCGCGACTAGTAGCCTCATGTCCGGCTACTCCACGCCCCAGTAGCCGCTTAAAGCATGACTTTACTCAAAAAACTATGTGTGTCAGTGTTACTCTACTGCTCTTATTCATCCAAGAGATTAAGGAGTGGAAAGGGAAAAAAATTGTAAAAAAAAATTGTAAAAAGAACTTTTCATGAAATATCTGTATTGAAGATAACTAGATAACAGGCAGCTCCCAACTTATGAACAACTGACTAACAGACGTCCCATAGTTACGAACAGACCTCTGGATGTTGGTAATTTAGTGTAGTGTCAGGTTACAATGATCAGCTGTAAGTTATCAAAGGTGTCTGCAATTAAGCTTTATTGTTAATCCTGGTTCTTATGACAACCCAAAAGTTTTAAATTCCAGTTGTCACAGAGACCAAAAAATTTTTGTCTGTGGTTACAATTATAAAATATAAAGTTCCGACTTGCATACAAATTCTTTTAACCAACAAACCTAAATAACCTATCTTGTATGTAACATGGGACACCTGTATGTACAAATTTCAAGGACGAGTGAAGCAACATTGGAATGGACCACATAGATTTGGACACAAACCACATCTTTTTAAAAATTTCACAAAGCAAATCTTGAATGATTCACTCATCTCTAGTCTTAACCATTAGAAGTATTCTGTGACAGCTCACTGCCAGTAGAGGATACCTGCCTATAATAATGGTGAAAGCGGCTTGGGCAGTTAACTCATAAAAGGGGCAGTGGAATCCTAAGCCATGGGCATGAGCCCATAAAAGTAAATGGGATCTGTCTGAGCTGATCCCCTCATTCCCAAACAAAGTTGGTGTGCATGATGCCTTAGGTTTAAAAAATTATTAGAAAGATATCTGTTCCGCCCATTCAAGTATTTGTATATTGTAATTATCATGACACAGAAACATCTTATTTTACAACTGAATAAATGTAATAATAATATAAAATAACATGTCTTTTGTGTTCTTTAATATTTTCTGTACATTCCCCTTATTACCTATTTTTATGAAGTAGTCAATGTGTAGTCCAAACAGTGATTTGTATAAAGTCATAACTATTTCCTTTTTGTGAAAATCTTTGTCCCCTTTAGTACATAATACATTTTCCTTGGAAACAGCAGCAGTCGGCAGTTGATGCTAAAACTGTTTAACTGTCCACCTATACAAACAAGTCTTTTTAGCCCCCTTCTCTTCTCCAATCTGGCTCACTCAGCCAAACCAGATCCATACGCTGTACTGAAGAGACCCAACCAGGTCAAAACAGTGCTGTCTACAGTTGGAAGTCTCTTCCCTCTGGGATAGATATACTGGTTTGGTTTTTATTCCCACATCATGTCATAAGGCTTCCTGAAGGTCATGCTTGATGTCAAAGGAGCTGCCTTGCAAGGTAGCTAAAAGAGGCATGGTTTTCCTTATGCCATCCTGGAAAACTTTGCATATATTTCCCAAGATCCTCTAGTGGACCATACATGACCATAAGACTCCACACACCTAAATGGTGGCTTTAATTGGCAGTCTCCATAAGGAGAACTCGTACTTCCCGACTATAGCCAGTGAGAGCAGAAAGAGTAAAACCTCATGCTCAGAGTTGTATAAACAAACACAAGGAGAGCAAGACAAAACCTGTAGCACTTTAAGATCTGTTTCTTTGCCAACTGAAGAGAATTTCTTAACAAAATATGCATGCTCAGACAGTTTACACTGCTCTAGAATGAAGAAGTATTGTAGAGCGGTGTATTGGACTTGAACCACCGATCAGAGCATCACTGGTTCAAGTTCAACTATGCATTAGAATAAATAAAAAATAAATACATTAAAATATAAGCCCCTAAAATGTCACTATCCCATAAAACACTTAATAAACTATAAAAAAACACGAACACATAAAAAACCGCCACATATTTGGTATTTCTGCATACATAACAATCTAGATAATAAAACAGAATCATTACTGGACCTGCACGGTAAACTCCAGGGGAAAAAAACGCTCCAAAAAAAGATGATTTTTAATTAATACCCTTTAAAAAATGCTCTAAAAAGTGATTTAAAAAAAGTTATGCACTCTAAAATAAGATCACTAAAAAGAACAATCCTTCTCGCAAAAAATAAGCCCTTAACAAGATTTGTAAGCCGAAAAATAAAAAAGTTGCATATGAAAGTCGGTGATGCTAAATTAACATTTTTGTCAAATTACTTTCTATTCAATAAAAATAAGATTACTCTTTTTACGGTATGGTAAACGACCAAAACAAAAAAAAAAAAAATGTTCCTAAAAATTAATGATTTTCATTTCCTCCAACAAAGAGTTAATAAAATCTCACTAATTAGCTATAGATGCCCCAAAATGATGTACCATAAAAGTGCATCTCGTGTGGCAAAAAAATAAGCCCCTATAGGTCCACAATAAAAAAAAAAGATCTGATCTGCATGGCGCCGCCTTCCCTTCTATGCCCAGCCCTGCGCCCATACAGCAGGTTACCACCACATATGGGGTATCAGTGTACTCTGGAAAAATTGGATATCAAACTTTGGGGAGCATTTTCTCATTTAATCCATTACAAATGTTTAATTTTCCACCCAATTTCCATCTTTTCATACGTTGAGGTGTGTAGTTTCCATAATGGGGTCATTAACAATTATAGCTATTATTTAGGCCTCTCACAGTCAATTAAAAGTTCAGCAGGTCCATCTAAATATTAGTTTTGGTGATTTTCCCAAAAATTTGAAAAATGGCACTCAAATTCTGAGCCTCATAACATTCTAGTAAACTATGTGGAATCTTAAAAAAACATAAAGCAGACATTTAGGAAATGCAAGTTATGTATTTATGTGGGTGCTATGACTATCTGCATCAAAAGTAGAGAATTTAGGACTTTAAAAATATAGAATTTTTCTAAATTTTTGCCAAATTTCGTTTTTTTTCATAACTAAACACAACAGATATCATTCAAATTTTTAAACTAATTTGAAGTACAATGGGTCACGAGAAAACAATCTCAAAATCCCCTGGATATCTTATATCTTATAGGGCAGATTTGAAAAATGGGACCCCGTCTTTAAGGCCAAAAGAGGCTGAGTTCCGTAGGGGTAAAAAGTCTCTTTGATGCTTGTTTGGTTATCTGACTAATTTTCTGTGGTGTGGATTTAAAGTTCAACCCATTTTGCACATATGGCATGTTCATGTACTTCCCTAAGTATCTGACATGAGTGAATTAAAGGGGTTATCCGTGTTTTAAAAATTACTCTGGACCGGGCTGAGGAGGGCTAGTTAAACATAATAAACATCTACTTACCACCTCCGGCGCTGACGATATCCCACGCCGCGGTCCCTTCGATCCATGCCATGCGGCACAGAAGCCGCACTCAGGGAACTTCTGGTCCTCCCATCCGTCCCTATCTCTCAGCGTTGTAAGAGCTGGGAGATGGTGTCGGATGGGAGCTTCTGGCCGGCCGGAAATTCCCTGTGCGCCCTTTTAATGAAACCGGCGCACAGCAAAGAGGGGCCGCGCCGTGGGACATCGGCGGCGCTGGACGAGGTAAGTACATGTTTATTATGTTTAACTAGCCCTCCCCAGCCCTGCCCTCAGTAATTTTTAAAACCCGGATAACCCCTTTAATCCTTTGAGCCTGCAATAATTGACTTTTGGGAATACCTCTCATCAAAGATTTAGTGTGACAACTCTCCCATTGCAGTACATTGCTTGTTGTGGTGGGTTTTTGGTACATATGGATGGAAATCCTACCAGTCAAAGTTTTTTTGATGATCAGGTCCAAGAAGACAATTAGTTTTTTCTTAAATTCTAATGTAAAGAAAAGGACAAGCAGAACAAAATAGGCATCTACTGTTTATTTTCAAAGGGGGAATCACATAAAATAATATAGTTAAAACACTTTAGCGTTACAGTTACACTTTAAGGATTATGGATGCTACTGTGCTCTTAAGAACCTTGAGTGCTTAAGAAATTCTTTTGTAACCTTGGCAAGATCTGTGTCTTGCCATAATTCTGTCTCTGAGCTTCTTGGGCAGTTCCGTCTCATGTGACATGCACTGTGAGCTGTGAGGTCAGCTGTGAAGTATAATCAGTTCGATTAAACACAGCTGGACTCCAATGAAGGTGCAGAAACATCTCAAAGAGGATCAGAAAGAAATGTACAGCATATTTCAGTTTTTTTTACCAGGTATGCTTAAAAAGTTCATTTTCTGGGGATAGTGAGTGTGTATTTTTTAGCTAAAAACTGTGCTCCCTGTAGTTAGCAAGGTGCTAAGGGAATGTATCTTTGGGTCTATTTCTGAAAATCTTGTGACAGGTTCTCTTAAGTATAGATATGGAAATGCAGGTAGCCAAATGCTGACACCTATGGCACCCCGTTGGTAACTGCAACCAATTCTGAAAATGTGCCATTAATGACAACCCTCCATTTTCTATTCCTAAGCCAAACTTTGACCTAAATACATAGATTTTTCCCTAGTACGAGCAGTCTCATCTTCAACTTCTGAAACAACCTTTTTATCGTATCAATTTCTGTGGAAAAGAACAGAACCAGTCCTTAACCCCTTAACGCCGCAGCCCTATTTCGTTTTTGCGTTTTCATTTTTTACTCCCCACCTTCAAAAATCTATAACTTTTTTATTTTTCAAGTACATAGCCGTGTGATGGCTTATTTTCTGCATACATTACCAAAAAGAGAAGAAAGAGCATATAATGCTAAAACAGTCCATGTAAACAGGATAGGTGGTTACAAGGCATGATACATATAGGTGCTGGGCAGCTTATACAGATATAAAGTTATAAAATAGATGACAATCATAAAGTGCATAGTGCATAGCCAGAAACTATAATGCATAGTGACACAGACATTGTTACATAAAGGTGGCAATGCATCAGACACACACAATGCGCATACAAGATAAAATGACAAATGTTTCCTGATGGCGGATTATAGTACAACACAAGGGGTGAGAGACTGCCCAGCACCTCCCCTCCTCATCTTCAACTTCTGTATCAATTTCTGTGGAAAAGAACAGAACCAGTCCTTAACCCCTTAACGCCGCAGCCCTATTTCGTTTTTGCATTTTCATTTTTTACTCCCCACCTTCAAAAATCTATAACTTTTTTATTTTTCAAGTACAGAGCCGTGTGATGGCTTATTTTCTGCGTAACAAATTACACTTCAAAATGGTGGTATTTAATATTCCATGCAGTGTACTGGGAAGCGGGAAAAAATTTCCAAATGCAGTGAAATTGGTAAAAAAATGTATTGGAAATTGGTAAAAAAGTGAGCCCTCTCCATGCACCCGCACCCGGCATGTGAGGTAATACTATGTCACATGTCGGTAAGGGGTTAAAGATAATCATTTACTTAATTTAAAGGAAATCTACCATTTGATTTGATGCATGATGAACAAAACATACCTTGAGAATGCTGTAGCTACACTGATGCAGAATCATATCTAGTTTAATCCCTGTGCTAAGTGGTTATGCTAAAAAAAACTATTATAAAATTATCATTTTATTATTTGGCTCAGCGCTTTTCTTCTCACATTAGCTATGCACAGCTTGAGAGGATAATCTAATCACTGGGTTATGCCTGAAGGCAGAAGTAATCAATTGCTGCACCATCCCCCAGCTGCTGTGTATAAGTGATCTCCCCGTGAGCAGGCGGGAGGGTCAACCACCCAGTCCACTGCCCCTCATCTAGATACATGGAAATTCTCATAGCCCCTATACCAATTGGTCTTTTCAGAGATAATGTTGCATGTCTACAATCCTCCCGCTGGCATATCTCACAACAGCAAGGTATACGTTTCAGCCTTGTTCCCGGATCTATGCCCCAGTTCTGGTGAGCCTCAAGTACTAGGTCCTTAACTTACTATGGTCCGCCCTTTGGTTACTTTTGGGACTCAGGTCCGTAATGTTCTATTTGACCAAATGGGGTTGGCGGTTCCCCAATTGATCCTAAGACCTGTTTCCTCCTGGTAGATCCTGATTGTCCAATCTACCACGGAAGAAACCTTCATGATTAAACCCCATATTTTTCCAGGAAGGTAGTTTCTACAGCAGTTGTCTTCGCACCCCCTCCCTTCATGACTGATACAAACATTAATACTGTTTTCCCCTCAAAAGTGGATTGCCTAAATAGAAAAAGGATAAAAGTTCCAACGCTATTTGGGATAAGTGGCCTCAAATCGTCATTCCACTGCTTTCCCCCCCACATTCCATCCTAAATACATACTTCATAGTGTGCTTTGGTTCTCTCGCATAATTTTCGGATGGGAACTTTGGTAAGTGGCCCTGGTGTAGAGCGATGTTCAGGTGCATTGATTGGTCCTCTCTTTTATTTGGATTTATTTTTGCCTTCTTTTAAAAAAGTGCAGTAATATAGAATCACAATGCTTGCATACGGTTTTTACTTTCCTCTTGCCAATTATTACTATTTAAAACTTGTATTTTAATCTATGTGTATAGGCTGTATTTATGGGGAGATGACCTCATTTATGATCGGACCACTTCTACTACTTTGTCATAGTAACTCTCTTCTTTTTTTGCCTATTGGTCCTGCGAGACCATCCTGCATGTTCTTGTTTCTGTGTGATCTCATCTCCAAAATACACTTAAAAGGGCACTCTACCACCCTCGTTCTACTCTAAAGTAGAACGGTGGGTAGGGGTGTAAACGGGACTTGAGGATAGCCCTTTTTTGGGCTAACCTCACGTCCCTGCTATTCTTTAGTACACTTTATTGCAGGTATATTCAATTTTTTTTAAGCGGGCTACTGGCGTGTGAGTAGCCTTACATAGGCTACAGTTTTGCGTCTTCCTCCACGCCCCAGTAGCCTGTTCCTTCCGACCTACACTGTAGAACACAGGTGGCGGCGGGGGGAGCCGTAGCTTCTGAGGCATGCGCAGAACGCCGGGTCAACTCACTAGGGCGCGCAGCTACAGGAGCTGCGTCACAGCGAAGATTACATGGTAGGCGGAGAACGAGGCTAACTGGGGCGTGGATAGCCGCGACTAGTAGCCTCAGTCCGTCTACTCCACGCCCCAGTAGCCTCTTAAAGCATGACTTTCCTCAAAAACTATGTGTGTCATTGTTACTCTACTGCTCTTAATATCATCCAAGAGATTAAGGAGTGAAGGGAAAAAAATTGTAAAAAAAAATTTAAAAAGAACTTTTCATGAAATATCTGTTATTGAAGATAACTAGATGGAATACAGCAGCTCCAACTTAGACCCACTGACTACAGACGTCCCATAGTTACGAACAGACCGCTGGAATGTTGGTAATTTAGTGGAGTGTACAGGTTACAATGATCAGCTGTAAGTTTCACGGTTGTCTGCAATAGCTTTATTGTTATCTGGTTCTTATGACAACCCAAAAGTTTAAATTCCCGTTGTCACACGAGACCAAAAATTTTTGTCCTGGGTTCAATTATAAAATATAAGTTTTTCCGACTTGCTACAAATTCTTTTAAACCACCAACCTAAATAACCTATCTTGTATGTAACATGGGACCCGTCTGTACAATGTCAAGGCGAGTGAAGCAACATTGGAATGGACCACATAGATTGGACAGCCAACCACATCTTTTTAAAAATTCACAAAGCAATCTTGAATGATTCACTCATTCAGTCTTAACCATCAAAAGTATTCTGTGACAGCTCACTCCAGTAAGGATACCTTCCTATAATAATGGTGAAAGCGGCTGGGCAGTTAACTCATAAAATGGGCATGGAATCCTAAGCCATGTGCTAGCCCTAATAAGTACAGGGGAATCTGCTGAGCTGATCCCCTCATTCCCAACAAGTTTGGTGTCGATGATGCCTTAGGTTTAAAAAATTATTAGAAAGAGATCTGTTCCGCCCTTTCAAGTATTTGTATTTGTAATTATCATGACACAGAAACATCTATTTTTAACAATCAAACTGAATAAATTTAATAATATATAAAATAACATTTTGGGGGGGTCCTTTTGTGTTCTTTAATATTTGCTGTACAATCCCCTTATTACCTATTTTATGAATTAGGTCAATGTTGATAGTCCACACAGTGATTTGTATAACAGTCATAACTATGTCCTTTTTGTGAAAATCTTTGTCCCCTTTAGTACTAATACATTTTCCTTCCTCTGGAAACAGCAGCAGTCGCAGTTTGGAATGCTAAAAAAACTGTTTTAATAACTGTCCACCTTACAAACCAGTCTTTTTTAGCCCCCTTCTCTTCTCAATCTGGCTCACTCACCAAACCAGATTCCATTATACGCTGTAACGAAGAACCCAACCATGTCAAAACAGTGCCTGTCTACAGATTGGAAGTTCTTCCCCCTCTGGGATAGAATTACTGGTTTTGGGTTTTTATTCCCTCACATCATGTCATAGGCTTCCTGAGCATGCTTGATGTCAAAGGAAGTCTGCCTTGCACAGGTGCTAAAGATGCCTGGTTTTCCTTATGCCATCCTGGCCAAACTTGCATATATTTCCCAAGATCCTCTAGTGGACCATACAGACCATAAGACTCCACACACCTAATGGTGGCTTAATTGGCAGTCTCCATAAGGAGAACGCGTACTTTCCGACTATAGCCAGTGAGCAGCAGAAAGAGTAAAACTCATGCTCCATAGTTGTAATAAACAAACACATGAGAGCAAGACAAAACCGTAGCACTTTAAGACGTTCTTTTGTCCAACTGAAGAGATTTCTTATACAAAAATGCAATGCTCATCGACAGTTTACACTGCTCTAGACTGTAAGCATTATTGTAGACGGTGTTTGGGACTTGAACCACCACCGATCAGAGCTCAACTGGTTCAAGTTCACCTATGCATTAGATGAATAAAATAAATACATAAAATATAAGCCCCTAAAATGTCACTATCCCATAACCTTAATAACTATAAAAAAAACACGAACACATAAAAAACCGCACATATTGGTTATTTCTGCATACATAACAATCTAGATAATAAAACAAATCATTACTGGAATCCTGACTGCACGGTAAACTCCAGGGGAAAAAAAACGCTCCCCAAAAAGATGATGTTTACTTATACCCTTTAAAAAATGCTCTAAAAAAAAAGTGATTTAAAAAAAATTTGCACTCTAAAATCGATCAACTAAAAAGAACAATCCGTCTCCTCGCAAAAATAGCCCTTAACAAGATTTTGTAAGCCGAAAAATAAAAAGTTGCATATGAAAGTCGGTGATTGCTAAATAACATTTGTCAAATTACTTTCTATTCAATAAAATAAGATTATACTACTCTTTTACGGTATGGGAAACGACGCAAAACAAAACAAAAAAAAAATGTTCCTAAAAATTAAGATTTTTCATTTCCTCCAACAAAGGGTTAATAAAATCTCACTAAGTAGCGCTATAGATGCCCCCAAAATGGTGTACCATAGGTGCATCTCTGTGTCAAAAAAATAAGCCCCTATAGTCCACAATAAAAAAAAAATTACAGTCTGCACAATGTGACATAGCAAAATCTGAATCATGCATATGGCGCCGCCTTTCCCTCTATGGCCAGCCGGGGCGCACCATACAGCAGGTTACCACACATATTGTGTATCAGTTGTACTCTGGAAAAGTTGGATATCAAACTTTGGGGAGCATTTTTTTCATTTAATCATTACAAATGTTAATTTTCCTCCACCCAATTTCATGTTTTTGCAATACTGTTGATGTGTTTAGTTTCCATAATGGGGGTCATTAACATTCTAGCTATTATTTAGGATGCCTTCTCACATTCAATTAAAAGTTTCATCATGTCCTCTAAATATTTAGTTTTGGTGTTTTCCCAAACTTTGAAAAATGGCCGCAAATTCTGAGCCTCCATAACATTCTAGTAAATATGTGGAATCTTAAAAAAACATACAGCAGAATTTAGAATGCAAGTTATGGTATTTAATGTGGGTGCTAATGACTACTGCATCAAAAGTAGAGAATTTTAGGACTTTAAAAATAGAGAATGTTCTAAAGTTTTGCCAATTCGTTTTTTTTCATAACGAAACACAACAGATATCATTCAAATTTTTTAACTAGTTGGAAGTCACAATGGGTCACGAGAAACAATTCTCAAATCCCCTGGAATCTTAATTCTGTTCCAAAGCTATCAAGCACTTCTAGTGGACACAGGGCATATTTGAACAAGGGACCCTTTCTTTCTTTAAGGCCCAAGATGCTGAGTTCCGTAGGGTAAAAAGTCTCTTTGATGCTTGTGTGTTTCTCTGACTAATTTTCTGTGGTGTGATTTAAAGTTCACAACCCATTTTGCACATATTCATGTTTCATGTACATCCCTAATATCTGACATGATTTAATGAGCGAGCACAAATGCCGGGTCTCGTTTTCGAGACGAACTTTTCCCGATGCTCGATTGCTCGTTCGATAACGAACCCCATTGAAGTCAATGGGAGACTCAGCATTTTTCAAGGTGACCAAGCTCTGAGCACAGGGAAGCTTGGCCAAACCCCTGGACCTCAGAAAAGGATGGAAACACCACGGAAATGGACAGGAATCAGCAGGGGCACATGCATTGATGCCTCTTATGGCTGCTTAATGCACATTATGCCAAAATTATGGGCAACAGCATGGCCATACCAGAGTGACAGAATGAAGCCTAGATAGCAATCTAAACATCCAATAATTGACCCTGACACTATAGGGGACGGCTCAGAGGCATCGGCAGCATCGGAAGGGCTAGAGATGGCATGGCGACATAACCCTAAATGGACTCAGCAGGCTTCAACGCAATGGGTTAGCAGAGAGGAACCAAAGGTGTGAGCAGAAGCGCTCAATAATATCGGTAACAATGATCAAAGTGTTTTGCCTTGTATATTTTGTGGATTACACAGCAGGGTGGCGACAAAGTTAACATGTAAGCCATGAAAACATCAAATTCTGCCTGCCAGCTTCTTTTGATAAGGTGGGACCATGTATGGAGGTAGTGAACTAGTATATTAAAGGTGCTGCCGTTAAAACCTATGTTAGTGTGTCTTGGCCTGAGCTGCTGGCGCTCCGCTTCCTTGAGCTTCGCCAATCAAGCCCCTGTCTCTAGCTACTCCCCAAACAGCACTTCTAAAGAACCTTTTGTATAAGATCAATGTAGTAGCGTTCTTATAAGTTTAGGATATGGCGGGGTGAGTGGAATTAACAGATGGCCAAGAAGCGCTGAATCATATCCGTAAATGGTCAAAGTTTGCCAGTTATATTTTGTGTATACACAGCAGGGGTGGCACAAGTAACAAGTTTTTTGTGGAAGCCATGAAAACACCCAAAATTCTGCTGACACAAAGCACGTTGATAAGGCGTGCATGTATGGATGGCAGTGAACTAGTAAGTAGCTTAAAGGTGGTCTGCAGTTAAACTAATTTATTTGGTTCTTGATGGAGCTGGCGCGCCGCTGCCAGGCGAAGCTTTCGCCATCCAAGCCCCGTTCTCCTAGGCTACTCCCCAAACAGCCTTCTAAGAACCTTTTGTATAATATCAAGTTGTATAGCGTTCTTATAAGTTTGGGATATGGCGGGTGAGGGGATGTAAACAGATTGCGCAAGAAGCGCTGAAATAATTCCGTAATGGTAAAAGTTTGCCCGTGTATTTTGTGGAGAACACAGCAGGGTGGCGACAAAGTTAACAACTTTGCTGTGATCCATGAACACAACCCAATTTCGGCCTGCCAAACCTCGTTTGATATAGGATGAGGTATGAGGCAGTTTATATGGACGACTTT
Organism: Engystomops pustulosus; assembly: GCA_019512145.1. NCBI lineage: Eukaryota > Metazoa > Chordata > Amphibia > Anura > Leptodactylidae > Engystomops > Engystomops pustulosus. The sequence goes on along the minus strand of CM033646.1, from coordinate 83,922,747 downwards.
TTGGAGGTGCAATGGAGACAACTGTGAGCCTGCATTGAGACAATTCATTTGGTAGTGCCTGTATGTGGCATTCCAAAAAATTTTCAAACCAGAGTAGCAGGTATGTGGCCCTCCAGAAAATGGAAATATGAGTGCCTTTCATGTGGCAGTCCAAAAGTTTTTAACCATAGGAGCAGTAGGGTGGCCCTCCAGAAAAATGGAATAGAGTGAAGTGCCTGTATGTGGCAAGTCCAAAAATGTTTTTAAACCATCGAGCAGGTAGGTGGCCCTCCAGAACAATGGAATAGTATTGAGTGCCTGTATGTGGCAGTCCAAAAATTTTTCAACCAGAGGAGCCGGTATGGTGGGATCCCAGAAAAATTGAATAGATTGAGTGCCTGTATGGTGGCACCCCAAAAATTGTTTTCAAACAGAGGAACCGGGTCGGTGGCCCTCCAGAAATAAATGCATAAAGTACCTATAGGTATAGCCCGTGTGCCCTTTCAAAAATAGCCAGTTTCCTCTGCGTTACGGTACAGAGCAAGAAGGAGGAAATGAGGAAGGAGGAGGATGAGTGGATAAATTTTCATGTTGAGCTTCCTTCACCTCTGGATTGGAAATTAGGAGAAATCCATGCCTTTATTCATCTTGATAAGCGTCAGCCTGTCATCGCTGTCAGTCGACAGGCTGTACGCTATCGGTGAGATGCCAACCAGCTCACTGAAAACCCCGCTCGACAACACGCTAGCGCAGGGCAGCAAGAACCTCCCAAGGCTTACAGGCGCCAGTTCGTGCCACAATGGTCCAGCTTTGAAACCCGTAAGTTGTAGGGAAGCTGTGTGAATCATTTATGACGATGGATGGTCAGTCTACGTACTCCCTCACCATCTTTCTGTAAAGATCAGCCCCTACTCTGCCTCTGTCCGAGCCTGGGGACAGGTGACAGTTCTTGCTGGGGTGACCATAAAAGCTGGCAAAAGCCTTGTAAAGCGTACCCTTGCCAGTGCTGGACAAGCTGCCTGCTCGCCTACTCTCCCTCGCTACTTGTCCCGCAAACTACGCACTCTGTGCTCTGCCGTAGCTCTGGTCAGAAGGGAAAATCTGTTTCAGCTTGTGCACCAGGCCTGCTGGTATGCATGCATTCCACACTCCTTTCCTCTCAGATGTAGTGGAAAGATTTTGCTTGTACCGTGGTCCAGGAGAGTGAACACCCTAATCGGTGCTGGAATAAATCTTTTAACGCGAAGGTCCCGGTATAGGCAGCCTAGCATTGAAATCTGCCATATGCGCCAGAGTACCAAACGCGTACGAATTAGCTCCCCACTGGCCTGACTGCCATTTCCTCCTCCTCCCAACTCCTCCATCCCTTTTCTGCCGCATACAACGTCTCACAGTGAAGGACTCAATCTGGTCCCCTCTTGTGTCTCTGCCAACATTCTCCTCCTCTCCTCCTCATCCTCCTCCACCTCACCTCCTCCGATATTGCGTCTGAGAAACAGGACCTAAGGGTGCTTTGGACATCAACAAGGGACTTCTTCCCCCGTCTCTGTGAGGTGCGCAAAGCTTCCGACTTCATTTCTGACCAGAGTTTTTTCAATCGGCCAGCAGCGGTGATGGTGAGCTGAGATGGCTGGGCATCGCCACTGACCACTGTTGACTCCTCAAGTTACTCAGATTCACCTGACAGTATCGACTGCCACGTCCACTTCATCATGTAGAACTTGAGGAAGTGACTGACCTGACTACCAGTTGGTGGAGTTTGACATCTGGCAAAGTCTCAAGGCTCGGCCGCTGCTGGTAAAACTCTGGAGACATGGCAGTGTTGAATTCCACCTCGGGGGCACGTCGCACAAACAGTCGGTTGAGCTGGGCAGTTGGAGGCGGCGACTGCGCTTGCCCTGCAGAATGGCAGCACTGTGCTGGACGTTCCTGAAGCGCACAGATGCGCGCACTTGTGAGCAAATCAGACAGATGTTGGGTTATGTTCTTGAGGCACGCTGAACTATCAGACTTTAACACATGGGCCAGGCATGGCACATGTGTCAGTCTCCGAGTTGCAGAGTCCGCCACCGGTTACGCCGTTTCACACACAACCATGCCTAGCTTCAGTTCAGCGGGTGCAGCCACAGATCATCTTGCGCCGTGTGATGTCCTGAATGTTCTTGGGACGTGTGCCTTTTATCGCCTTAGGCTTCAGCAGTTGGCAGCGACCTGCTGTCGCTTAGCGACGGCACTGCTGCTGTGCCTAGAGCTACCGACTGATGCGCCATGCCGCCGATAGTCGTTAGGAGGAGGAGGTGGAGGAGGGTGGGGGAGGAGGAGGATAGTAGGCTCAAACACCTGGACCGAGGTAGGCACCGCATCCTCGCGTCGCAGGTATATGACCAGCTGACGGGTCACACTCGGTACTCAGCCTCAACAAGTTAACCCAATGTGGCCGTCATAGATATATAGTGGCCCTGCCCGGCAGCACTTCTGTCCACGTGTCCGGTCAGGTGGACCTGTCAGAAACGGGGTTGGTCAGGCCACGGATTATGTTTTGTCTGACACGCTGTGGTGCAGGGCTGGGACGGCAACATCGGAAAAAGTAAGTGGCGGGCTGGGGACCGAATACCCGAGGGGCGCCCCGCATGAGGCTGCGAAGGCCTCGGTCTCTACTAGCCTATAGTGCAGCATCTCCAGGCTTAGCAATCTGGATATTGCACATTAAGGGCTTGGGCTCGGAGTGGGTTGCCCCACTATATTTGCGTTTTCGCTCCAGCGCTGGGTATGGAGAGCTGAACGCTGGTGGATGCTGTGGAGGAGTCGTGGAGGCGACGATGGGGTTTTGTGGCAGGGTCCTGGGCAGGGGGCTGACTATCAGCTGACACAGGGGAAGGAGCAGTGGTGTGCACGGCCGGAGGTGAACGCGCTTGTTGCCACTAGTGGGTGTTTAGCTTCATATGCCTGCGCAACTGGTGGTGTTAAGATATTATGGTGGACCCTGCTAATCCTGGTTTGGCAAATGTGCACACCACAGTCCGTCGGTCATACCGGTGTTTCCTTAAAGAACCTCCAGACTTCTGAAAATCTAGCCCTCGCGCAGGAGCCCTCGCCACGGGAGCTTCACTAGTTGACACATTTGCGCTGATGCACCAGCTCTGGCCCTGCTCTCCGTCTGGCCCCACCACTGCTTCCTCCACCTTTTCTGGTCGAGGACTCTCCTCCGTCTCAGAAGCACTGTGTTCACCCGGCCTCTCACCCAGCTTGGGTCTGTCACCATCATCATCCTCCGATCCCTCAGTCTGCTCCCCCTCGGACTTCCTGCCCTGACAACAACTTCCCCACTTCTGACAACCGTGTTCTCCATCATCGTCGGACACCTCTTACACACTTCTTCCAGTACGTCAACAAGTCATTCATCACCCACAGACTGCGACTGGTGGAAAACCTGGGCATCGGAAAATTGCTCATCAGCAACCGGACAAGTGGTTTGTGACTGTGGAAGGGTCCAGAAAAACGTTCCTCAGAGTATGCCGGTTCAAATGGCAATTTTGCTTGGAGGGGGCAGACTGGGGGGTGAGGAGGCTGAGGTGCAGGAGCTGGAGGAGTGCCGATTTCGGTGACATGGGTTGACTGCGTGGAAGACTGACTGGTGACAAATTGCTCGAAGAGCATTGTCGGCATCCACGACATCACCTTTTCGCACTGTCTGGCCTCAACAGTGCTCTAACCAAATCCACAGTCCCAGTAACCTTCAGACATGAACCTAGTGGAGTGTATCTCTGCGGCGTTCCCCTGCTCCCTTCATAGCAGGTGGTGTCTCACCCCGCCCGGACCACGGCCTCTGACCCTGCAGTAGTTGGACGCCCAGTCCCCGCCCTCGTCCTCTACCCTAGCCCTCGGGTTAAACATTTTGAAAATGAGATTTATACTTGAATTTTTTTTTAACTTTTTTTTTGTTTTGTTTTTTTTGTGTGTTTTTTTAGTTTTCAACCAAACAATGCTATCCTATTGCTATGCTATTTTATAGCCAGTATGAAGCACACTGCTATGCCAGATGAGATACGCTGAGTTCTAAAAAATAACGTAAAATAAAAAAGGAAATGGCCAGCACTGTGCCTAATTGAAATACAACCCCGGGCCCTAAAAATTTTCCCACTTCGGTCTTTTGAGGATATGTGCTCACTAAGCGCAAAACAGTGGTCGCAAGTCTACTCCAAATTGTCACAATTTTGCTAGTAATGCCACTGCAAACAACACAGCCACCAGCTGATCACCAGAAATCAAATATATCTACGCTACTGTAGGCGTATAGCCGTTGTATTCTCCTATGGCTATTTTCTAGCCAAGTATTACAGCAACATACTATCCAGATGAGATGACGCGAGTATGAAAAAAATAAACGTAAAGTAAAAAAGTGAATGGCAGACTGTGCCTAATGAAATACAACCCCGGGCCCTAATAAATTTTCCCACTCTCGTCTTTGCGATGGATATGTGCGTCACTCAAACACAGTGGTCGCAAGTCTGACTCCAAATTGCTCACATTTACTAGTAATGCACTGCACACTACAGCCACCAGCAGATCAACCAGAATCAAATATTATATAACGTACTGTAGGCGTATTAGCCGTTTGTATTCTCCTATGGCTATTCTAGCCAAGTAACCACACTACATGCAGATTAGAGAGGCAGCTAGTTATGAAAAAATAACGAAATAACAAAGGAAATGGCAGACTGTGTCCTAATTGAAAATACAACCCCGGGCCCTCATAAATTTTCCCACTTCGGTCTTTTTGATGGATTGTGCGTCACTAAGCGCAAAACACAGTGGTCGCAAGTCTGACTCCAAATTGCTCACAATTTGCTAGTAGATGCACTGCAACAACTACAGCCACCAGCATATCAACCAGAAATCAAATATATATAACGGCTACTGTAGGCGTAATTAAGCCGTTTGTATTCTCCTACTTGGCTATTTTCTAGCCAAGATTACAGCACACACAGATGCCAGATGAGATGACGCTGAGTTATGAAAAAAATAAGTAAAATAAAAAAGGAAATGGCAGACTGTGCCTAATTGAAATACAACCCCGGGCCCTAATAAATGTTCCCACTTCGGTCTTTGCGATGGATATGTGGCGTCACTAAACACAGTGGTCGCAAAGTCTGACTCCAATTGCTCACAATTTACTAGTAATGCACTGCCACAACTACAGCCACCAGCAGATCAACCAGAAATCAATATATATACCGCTACTGTAGGCGTAATTAAGCGTTTGTATTCTCCTATGGCTATTTTCTAGCCAAGTATACAGCACATACTATGCCAGATGAGATGGCGCTGAGTTATGAAAAAAAATAACGTAAAAAAAAAAGGAAATGGCAGACTGTACCTAATTGAAATACAACCCCGCCCTAATAAATGTTCCCACTTCGGTCTTTGCGATGGATATGTGCGTCACTAAAACACAGTGGTCGCAAGTCTGACCCAAATTGCTCACAATTTACTATAGATGCACTGGCACCACTAAGCCACCAGCAGATCAACCAGAAATCAAATATATATCGCTACGGTAGGCTTAATTAAGCCGTTTGTTTCTCCTATGCTATTTTCTCTAGCCAAGTATACAGCACACTACTATGCCAGATGAGTGACGTCTGAGTTATGAAAAAAAACGTAAATAAAAAAGGAAATGGCAGACTGTGCCTAATTGAAATCAACCCCGGGCCCTAATAATTTTCCCACTTCGGTCTTGCGATGGATATGTGTCGTCACTAAAACACGTGGTCGCGAAGTCTTGACTCCAAATTGCTCACAATTTACTAGTAGATGCACTGCAAACAACTACAGCCACCAGCAGATCAACCAAATCAAATATATATAACGTCTACTGTAGGCGTAATTAAGCCGTTTGTATCTCCTATGGCTATTTTCTAGCCAAGTATTACAAGCACACTACTATGCAAGATGAATGACACTGATTATTAAAACATAAACGTAAAAAAAAGAAACTGGCAGACTGTGCCTAATTTCTACTCAAACCCCTAATAAATTTTCCCACTTGGTGTTTGAGGTGGATATGTGTGTCACTAAGAGCTAAACACAACGGTAGCAAGTCCCCCTGCAAATTCCTCACAACTATGGTCTAGCTGCAATAAAAAAAAAATTATAACGTTATTGTAGCCCTAAGAAGGGCTGTTGGGTTCTTTATTAGAATCACTCCTGCCTAACAGTAAGCTAATAGAACCACCTAAACGCTTTCCTGACCAGCACAGCTCTCTCCCTAGCGGGCATCCAGACAGAGAATGATCCGAGCAGCAGCGGGCAGCGGCTAGTCTATCCCAGGGTCACCTGATCTGGCCAGCCAACCACTGCTATCTACGTGTAAGGTACCACTTCTGCTTGGGGTGGAGTGCAGAGTCGCCTGGCTTTGATTGGCTTCTGTTTCTGGCCGCCAAAAAGCAAAACGTCGGGAGATGCCATTTCTCGAGCGGGCGAATACTGTCCGAGCAACGACAGTTACGAGTACGCTAATGCTCGATCGAGCATCAAGCTCGGACGAGTAATGTTCGCTATCTCTAGACATGAGTGAATTAAAGGGTTTCCGTGTTTTAAAAATTACTCTGGACCGGGCTGAGGAGGGCTAGTTAACATAATAACACTACTTACCACCTCCGGCGCTGCGATATCCCACGCCGCGGTCCCTTCGATCCATGCCATGCGGCACAGAAGCCGCACTCAGGGAACTTCCGGTCCTCCCATCCGTCCTACTCTCACCGTTGTAAGAGCTGGAGATTGGTGTCGGATGGGAGCTTCTGGCCGGCCGGAAATTCCCTGTGCGCCCTTTAATGAAACGGCGCACAAAAAGAGGGGCGGCCGCGGGACATGGCGGCGCGGACGAGGTAAGTACATGTTTATTATGTTTAACTAGCCCTCCCCAGCCCTGCCCTCAGTAATTTTTAAAACCCGGATAACCCCTTTAATCCTTTGAGCCTGCAATATTGACTTTTGGGAATACCTCTCTCAAAATTTAGTGTGACAACTCTCCCATTGCAGTACATTGCTTGTTGTGGTGGGTTTTTGGTACATATGGATGGAAATCCTATCAGTCAAGTTTTTTTTGATGATCAGGTCCAAGAAGACAATTAGTTTTTTCTTAAATTCTAATGTAAAAAAGGACAAGCAGAACAAAATAGGCATCTACTGTTATTTTCAAAGGGGGATCACATAAAATAATATAGTTAAAACACTTTAGCGTTACAGTTACACTTAAGGATTATGGATGCTACTGTGCTCTAAGAACTTGAGTGCTTAAGAAATTCTTTTGTAACCTTGGCAAGATCTGTGTCTGCCAAATTCTGTCTCTGAGCTTCTTGGCATTTGTCTCATGTGACATGCACTGTGAGCTGTGAGGTCAGCTGAAGTATAATCAGTTCGATTAAACACAGCTGGACTCCAATGAAGGTGCAGAAACATCCAAAGAGGATCAGAAAGAAATGTACAGCATATTTCAGTTTTTTTACCAGGTATGCTTAAAAAGTTTCATTCTGGGGATAGTGAGTGTGATTTTTTAGCTAAAAAACTGTGCTCCCTGTAGTTACAAGGTCTAAGGGAATGTATCTTTGGGTCTATTTCTGAAAATCTTGTGACAGGTTCTCTAAGTATAGATATGGAAATGCAGGTAGCCAATGCTGACACCTATGGCACCCCACGTTGGTAACTGCAACCAATCTTGAAAATGTGCCATTAATGACAACCCTCCATTTTCTATTCCTAAGCCAAACTTGACCTAAATACATAGATTTTTCCCTAGTACGAGCAGTCTCATCTCAACTTCTGAAACAACCTTTTTATCGTATCAATTTCTGTGGAAAAGAACAACCAGTCCTTAACCCCTTAACGCCGCAGCCCTATTTCGTTTTTGCGTTTTCATTTTTTACTCCCCACCTTCAATCTATAACTTTTTTATTTTTCAAGTACATAGCCGTGTGATGGCTTATTTTCTGCATACATTACCAAAAGAGAAGAAAGAGCATATATGCTAAAACAGTCCATGTAAACAGGATAGGTGGTTACAAGGCATGATACATATAGGTGCTGGGCAGCGATACAGATATAAAGTTATAAAATAGATGCAATCATAAGTGCATAGTGCATAGCCAGAAACTATAATGCATAGTGACACAGACATTGTTACATAAAGTGGCATTGCATCAGACACACACAATGCGCTACAAGATAAAATGACAAATGTTTCCTGATGGCGGATTATAGTACAACACAAGGGGTGAGAGACTGCCCAGCAACCTCCCTCCTCATCTTCAACTTCTTATCAATTTCGTGAAAAGAACAGAACCAGTCCTTAACCCCTTAACGACGCAGCCCTATTTCGTTTTTTTTTTTCATTTTTTACTCCCACCTTCAAAAATCTAACTTTTTTATTTTTCAAGTACAGAGCCGTGTGATGGCTTATTTTCTGCGTAACAAATTACACTTCAAAATGGTGGTATTTAATATTCCATGCAGTGTACGGGGAAGCGGGAAAAAATTCCAAATGCAGTGAAATTGGTAAAAAAAATGTATTGGAAATTGGTAAAAAAGTGAGCCCTCTCCATGCACCCGCACCCGGCATGTGAGTAATACTATGTCACATTCGGTAGGGGTTAGATAATCGTTTACTTAATTTAAAGGAAATCTACCATTTGATTTGATGCATGATGAACAAAACATACCTTGAGAATGCTGTAGCTACACTGATGCAGAATCATATCTAGTTTAATCCCTGTGCTAAGTGGTTATGCTAAAAAAAACTATTATAAAATTATCATTTTATTATTTGGCTCAGCGCTTTTCTTCTCACATTAGCTATGCACAGCTTGAGAGGATAATCTAATCACTGGGTTATGCCTGAAGGCAGAAGTAATCAATTGCTGCACCATCCCCCAGCTGCTGTGTATAAGTGATCCAGCTCAGGTTGATTAGTCCAGTCTTCACTTTTCAGGAAAAATGTGCAATGTGTTTATCTTTCCCAAGGTCCTGAATTTTAAAACAGTTTTTTCAGAAAAAACACTAAACTCAGGGATTAAACAAGATATGTTTCTGCATCAGTGTATCTACAGCATTCTCAAGGTTTGTTTGGTTCTTAATGCATGAAATCAAATGGTAGATTTTCTTTAATCTTACAAAGAATCACCAGTGTTTTGTAGAGGTTAAAATGCTTAATTCTGCTATACCTTTGTTATAGATATCATCCTGCTACTTTTCTTTTATTACTTCAGGCCCAGAATGCATACAACTGTCCTCAACATCAAAAATGAAGTACTGTGATAAACACAGCTTTGTTTTGAGTTAATGATGCTATACTTTATTATATTTACTTAAAAAAAAACTTTTATCCTTATGTTAAAGGAAATTTACCATGAAAATGAAGAATAAGCCGACACGAGTATAAGCCGAAGCCCCTAATTTTACCACCGGAAACTGGGAAAACCTTTTGACTCCAGTATAAGCAGACGGTGGGAAATGCATTGGTCACAGCCTCCCAGTGTGTAGCCAGACAGCCCCCTTTAGTATACAGCCAGCCCCCTTTTGTATGCAACCATAGCCAGCACCCTTTAATAGCCAGCCAGCCACCTTTATTAGCCAGCCCCCTTTATTAGCCAGCCCCCTTTATTAGCCAGCTAACCCCCTTTAGTATACAGCCAGCCCCCAGTTTGCCCAGCACTTAAAAACTTACATACTCACCCTCGGGTGGTCGCAATGTTCAGCACGGCTCCTCTTCTGTCTTCTCTGAGATGCTCCGGTTCCAGCGGCCCCTCTTCTGTTTTCTGTCTACTGTAACAGAGTGCGCCTGCCGGGGTGCCGGAAGGTAGTATGTAATTTTTTTTTTATTGACTCGTGTATAAGCCGAAGTGAGGTTTTTCAGCACATTTTTTCTGCTGAAAAACTCAGCTTATACACGAGTATATATGATACTCATAGATCCAGGCATTATAGCTGTGGTAATACTTCTTATAATTATTATCCATGGCCTCCTTCTTTCTTAAATCAACTTTTAAAATGATGCTAAAGACACTCAGCCACATATACCAAAAACAGTGCAAACTGCACTACATCTGACTTTGTAGTGTGCAGAGGGCACCCGATTCAGAAAGTCTGTCGCGTGTTCTTCAGGAATCTGGCACTCTCTACACTGCTCCAACAGAGTGCACCACTTTTTTGGTGCACCTTTAACATGGGGCGTGCAGCACACTACTGTCAGACTATGCATGCTTAATGTGGCACCCAGTCTGACTGCACTGGAACAGCCATTTCAGTACAGAATTTTGAGTTGCGTCGGGTATAATGCAGCAGGCTCCACAAAGTGTAGCGTGCGCCATAACGCCACGGGTCGTTAAGGGGTTAATACATGTACAAGCAGTTTGCACAAAAAAGAATGTGCAAAGTCCAACAGAAAACTGGTGCAGGGGCTCTAGTAAATCAGGGCCACTGTCAGAAACTGCATGATAAACGTCTTGTACGGTCCGACTGTGCACCGGAATGCCCCTTTTAGTGCAGAATTTTGTGTTATGTTAGGTATAGTACAGCAGCGTCACAAATGTGTTGTGTGCTAAAAAAAACATGTTGCAGACACTTTATAAATACATAAGCAAACAGTTTGCAATGAAAACAAAGTGCAAAGTCAGACAAAAAAAAATTGTATTAAATGAGGGCCAAATTCTTTTTTTTTACCCTACTCTGAATTCACTTGCCAGATGTTCAGAGTAAAGAAACAAAATGTGCTGCATGTGAGTTACAGGGTAAATGTCACTTCTACCCTTCTTATAAGTCCAAGACAAATAGTTGCCAAGTAGTGTTGACACAAGGTGAGACACATCTCATTTAACCCCACAGCGCAATAAGACGTAACCTTACGTCTTGTTACGCATGGTGAAGTATGGGCTCACGGGCTCATAATGAAGCAAATGCCTGTCGCTAACACCCGCGAACGGGTGTTAACCCTTTGATCGCCGCCAGCGAAGCTGGGTGCCGCCTTCTTGGCTCCGATCGTCGCTCCCCGTGATGTCATTGAGGAGCGGCTATCTGTTTTCATGACAGCCTTGGGTCACACAAAGATCCGAGGCTATCATGATCTAAGCTATCAATTACAATGTGCGATTTGCACATTGTAATAGATGGTGTGCAAAATCCCCATATACTGCCATATTGTATTATAGCAGTATATGGTAGGATCAATCAGACAACCTAGGGTTAAAGTACCCTAGGGAGTCTGAAAATTTTTAAAAAAAAGTAAAAAATACAAAAGTAAAAAATAAAATTTCTATTAAAAAACATAAAAATTCTAATCACCCCCTAACCCTGATATAAATATAAATAAACAGTAAAAATCATAAACACATTAGGTATCACTGCATCTGAAAATGCCCGATCTATCAAAAAATAATAAAGTTTTTTCACTGCATTTAACCTCGTAACGGAAAACAGCGCCCAAAGTCGCAAATGGCATTTTTTTGCCATTTTGAAATATAGAAAAAATTCTATAAAAAGTGATCAAAAGGTCGTACAGTTCTAAAAATAGAAGCATTGAAAATGTCATCAAAAGTTGCAAAAACTTACACCACCCACAGCTTCGTACACTAAAGTATGAAAAAGTTATTAGTGCAAGTAGACGGCAAAATGAAGAATTTTTTTTTCGTACAGGAGGTTTTAATTTTTGTAAATGTATGAAAACATTATAAAACCTATACAAATTTGGTATCCCCGTGATCGTATTAACCTAATGAATATAGTAGACCTGTCATTTGGGGCACACAGTGAAAGCTGTAAAAACCAAGCCCACAAGAAATGGCGCAAATGTGTTTTTACATCATTTTCACTGCATTTTTCCCAGTTCCCAGTACACAACATGGAATATTGAATACTACCAGTGCAATTTGTTACGCAGAAAATAAGCCCATACATGGAAAAATAAAAAAGTTATAGATTTTTGAAGGTGGGGAGTGAAAAATAAAAACGCAAAAACGAAAAAGGGCCTTGTCCTTAAGGGGCTAAAGGCTTCTGATTAGTGGTGTACAGTGGTTTTTTGGCCAGTGCTGCATCTTTCTGTAGGTCTATCTTGGGGCAGATCAAACAACTGTAGAAATCTAAAAATGTTTTTCTCTCAATGAACAGATTGGGGCAGATTTATCAAGCTGTCTGAAAGTCAGAATATTCCTAGTTGCCCATGGCAACAAATCACAGCTACCCTTTAACCCCTTACCGACATGTGATGTAATACTACGTCACATGCCAGGTGCTGGTGCATGGAGAGGGTTCACGGGTGCCGCATATTGCAGCAAAGGCTTACTGGTAACACCCATGATCGGTGCCAGCACCGATCGCGGGTGTTTTCCCACTGATCGCTGCGGCCGGCTTCAAAGAGATGGCATCGCCATGGTAGCCTTGGGTCTTCCAAAGACCCAAGGCTACTTCGGGTTAACCTATGTGCTATCAGCACATTGTAATGAATGAGGAGTAAAATTTACATATACTGCCATACTGTAGGGTTAAAGTACCCTAGGGAGACTGAAAAATAGTAAAAATAAAAAAAGTAAAAAAAAATATATAATAAAAAAACCTAAAAACTCAAATCACCCCCCTTTTTGAAGGTGGGGAGTGAAAAATGAAAACGCAAATATGAAAAAGGGCTGCGGCGTTAAGGGGTTAAAATATTCATGAGCACTGGTAAAATGAAAGTTGAGCTGTAATTGGTTGCCATGGGCAACTAGGAATATTCTGACTTTTATACAGCTTGATAAATCTGCCCCATTATATTTTTGCTGAGTATTCATTTACCAAATGGTGTTGTACCTTTTACATTAAAGGCTTGTAGTTTTGAATTTGTATATTTGTATATTGAATTTGTAATTATTATCTAGTTTTTAGATGGTTATGACTATTTGTACTTTTGAGATTTAAAATGTTGGTGAACAATATACACACAGTTTAGATGTATGACCTCCACTCTGTGAATCAACATGTTGACATAAGTCTCTCCTCAAGATTTTTTAAAATTTAGTTAGCAGCATGTGGAACATGAAAATGTCATGTAGCAAAATGGTCACTGATTTTAATTCTTCACCTCCCCCATGCTTGGCTACTTTCAGCTATGCAGAAAACCAGAGTATATTTGGGGAATCTGTTGTCATGGAGACTAGCAGTGGATTCTGGAAGTGCTAAGAAATATATTACGTATTTCTCTTTGTAGTTCTACACGGGTGTTTTTTTTTTAACTAACTTGAACTATGTTAGTTTCTTCCGTCATTTTATACTCTTCCTCAATTTCTTGATGAGTTATTCTTTGTAAAAATACTTTAGATGCACTTATTTAATATGAGATGCTTTAGTTGGGATTCATATTTGGGTGCCAGTAGTTCACACAGTTGTCAAATACAATAAAAACTGTATTATGGTTTATATGTATAAAACCTAAAATTAATTTTTGTCCAGCTGTGAAATGACCTCTTGGCAATGCTTGGGCATGCAAAACCTATGTATTAAAGGACTGCTCCAGTGAGGTTCACAGCTATTTCTCCTGCCAGAAGTAGGTTTTACATCTACTCACATCCTGGCTGCCATTTGGATTAAAACTAATGTATGACACTGCTGGACTACCCCCAAGTCAAAGAAAGCTGATTATGGGGTGTTCAGAAGCAAACACCGAAGGTTTAAGCATTTAACCAGAAACATACTTATCTGTATCCCATATGAAACCCCAGCCCTTAGATAAAATTCATGGCCACAATGGAAATGGTGTTTTTTATTGAGTAAATATAGCCCCAGAGGAGCGGCTTGCTGGTGCTCATGAAACACATTAGAGCTGCAGCCAAATGATTGGAATGGAGATGTCTCCCTTTCGAAACCAGTCTCAACAGAGCAAACAACTAGATTGTTGGCCATGTTGCTGTGATGAACCATATATGTTAGTGACTTGCTTTATCTCCCCTGATCTTTTGGGACAGAGTGCCATGAATAAATGTGAGGTAGGGACCTCTAGATAGTTAAATTTTTCCCCACTTGTGAGTACCACAAGCTTGCTTACTCACCCTCGAGCCAGTATCTCTGACTGCTCACCCAATGACGCGGGAACTCAATAAAACCAGAAGAGTACTCTGCTCCTGTTTAATGTAGTTGTGGATATTAGTGCAAATGGCTCTTTTGAATTGGCAACAGCTAGCTCTCTCTCTTAGTGTGCCAAAGCAAATGTGTATCTCTATTTCTCCATATAACAACCTCAGTATCATCCAGCCCTACAAAGGCCAGCGCTGCAAGGCTGTAGTGCTAACCACTAAAAGAGATATAGTATGTAGTTTACATTTTCAAATCCACATGGTGTCTTGTTGGATATGCCTAAGATCTTAGCAGGGTATTTTACTTTTCCTAAAACAAGTAATAATGAACTTCATAAGAAAATCTGTACTTATCTGCCTGGATCTTTACATACTGGCTTGTGCTGCTTGCTAGTTTCCCAGATACAAAAAAATTCATTAGAATGTTTATACCTAAAAAGTCTAATTAAAATGCTTCAAAAGACTGCAGTTTTTCTGAAGTTTTAAAATATCATGATGGGAAGTCTACCACCTCAAAATATCCTCCTTAAGTAAAATAATCAATGTATAGGGCACTTCATAAGGTGTCTAGGCATACCTTGTATGTTTTCCAATAGTCAAGGCACCAGAAAAGCATTCCAATCAAAATAACCACCTAAAATAAAACCAACAAAAAATATCACTCTTTCTCATCTGCATGCACATACAGCTATTTGGGTTTAGAGAGATTGCTCTAGAACAGTGGTTCTCAACCTTTCTAATGCTCTGACCCCGCAATACAGTTCCTTATGTTGCGGTGACCCCAAACCATGTACAAGACTATAACGACTATAACACTGCCCCCTATGTACAAGACTATAACGACTATAATACTGCCCCATATGTACAAGAATATAACTACTATAATACTGCTTCCTATGTACAAGAATATAACTACTATACTACTGCCCCCTATGTACAAAAATATAACTACTATAATACTGACCCTATGTAAAAGAACTATAATACTATAATATGCCCCCTATGTACAAGAATATAACACATTAATACTGCCCCTAGTACAAGAATATAACTACATAATACTGCCCCCTATGTACAAGAATATAACTACTATAATACTGCCCCCCATGTACAAGAATATAACTACTATACTACTGCCCTAGTACAAGAATATAACTATAATACTGTCCCTACCCCAGTTTTGGTTCCTCCATTTGTTGCCCCAGTTGTAGTGCCCCCTGCCCCCAATTTAGCCCCCCCTCCGTCTCCAGTTTTGCCCTTCTCCGCCCCAGTTCTAGCTTCCCCTCCGCCCCCAGTTTTGGTGTGCTCCCCTGCTGCCTCCAGTTTTGCCCCTTCTCCTGCCCCCAGTTCTATTGCTCCCCTCGCCCCCCAATTTTGGTGTCCCCCCCCTGCTGCCTCAGTTTTGCCCCTTCTCCTGCCCCCAGTTCTAGTGCTTCCCCTCCTGCTCTAGTTTTGCCCCTTCTCCTGCCCCCAGTTCTAGTGCTCCCCTTCTGCCCCAAGTTTTGGTGTCCCCCCCCTCCTGTCTCCAGTTTTTGCCCCTTCTCCTTCCCAGTTTTGGTGTCCCCCCTGCTGTCTCCAGTTTTGCCCCTTCTCCTGCCCCCAGGTAGTGCTTCCCCCCCCCTGTGCTTCAGGTTCTATCACAGTGAGCACTGCAGTCCTGTTCCGCAGGAGTCTGTATAGAGGAGGAGCCAGAGGGTCATTTGATCATGACATCCTACAGGTCATCAGCTTCCCCTCTATACAGCAGGAAGGTCCTCAAGCAGTGAGTAGTATATCACACATGTTACACTCCATTTTGGCGCGAATGATTGCAAAAAGTAATAGGATCGCGACCCTGTGTTTTGGTCGTTCGACCCCCAGGTTGAGAAACGCTGCTGCCTAGAAGTTTTCTTATAATCCGAGAATGCAAAAAAATGGGGGTTATTAACTTATGTAAATGCTCACATTTAAGGTCCATCAAAATTAAGGTCCATTTACTTTAGCTGCCTTCAAAGGGTGAGATAACTTTCTAACAGCTGTTTGCATATTTTAGGGATTGTAGTCCACTAAAACTGGCCCCTATAAATTAACTTTCGTGAGATTACAGCAGAAGTGTTTCAAAGTACAAGTGCTGAGGGAGAAGGGGTGAGGGTTGAGACAGTGTGACAGTCTGTACAGCCAAATCACAGAGGGGTAGCCCTTCAGGATCATTAGCATATTATAAAAAGTTATGTGATCCGGAAAGCTTGTGCCATCACAGCTCTTAGAACAACCCTACAATCTTGCCAGCGACAGACACCCTTTTGCAAAAAAATAGGTCAGCGGCCCATCACAAATGTATGGGCAACAAGAGAGAAACAGATTGCAGCCAGCATCTAGAGCAGACAGGTAATGGCGCTGGCAAGTAGTACGCATGTAGAACCCCTCCAATACTCCAGCAGTGCCTCCAAAAGCAGCGTCCAGAAAGAACGATAGTTCATGCTTGGCCGACCACAAGCTGGCAATTGACAGGGCTTACTCAAGGAAACACCAACTTTTCCCCTCCATAGCGTAGTAAAGATAAAATGTAAAGATGTCCGCAGACCATTTTTGTAGATAACTGTGTTAGGTTTGTGTTAGTCTGGTTCCCCTCTAAACCTTTTTCCACAATAGAAAAACACAAGGACAACACTTACGGATCAGGACAGTTCCTGGAGATCATCCTGGTGATAAATGTGACTCCTGAATTAGCTGAAATGGCCTTGAACATTATGCCACTAAATGGTAGAGGAAAACAGTCCATTCAAGTGCTGCATGCTAGGGCGTGAGAGGCACCAGCACAAAATGTGCAATACTGAGTGCCACAAAAAACACATGTGGGTAGTGCAAGCCCCCCTTAAGAGTAAGGATTACCCAACAATTATCACCTCCTTCTTTGTTAAAAAGAAGAGAGGAGTTCAATTGCCTTTTACTCTTAACTGCTTTAACCATCCACAAAACAGATAACAGACCCTCATAGCAGGTACATTGTTATAGTCGGCATACTGAACAATGTGGACCTGACCATGTTGAACCTGTATGCCCCCAACAAGAGACAGATTCACTTCAATTTCAAAAGGTTCCAGGGTGGCTACAAAGGTTATAAAAAGGGCCTTTATTGATCTGCGGATACTTTGAACATTAGTCCAGATCAACAATAGCTAACTACACCAAAGCTCCCGCACTCCTTTGAGCCTTGGTCCCTGCTATGGTCCCACTCCCTCTTTGATGTCTGTAGAACCCGCCAAGCCAAATGAGAGGGACTATTCATACTTCTCCTAGACACCAAATGTACTCCAGGATTGACATTTTCTTGGAGACACAACCCTGTCACAATAGAAGATATTGCCCCTGTAAAGTTACCATATCCAAACAACACCCAAAACATAATGACTATGTGTGCAGACATACACCTTTTTAGTGGCCCATGAGCAACACCTAAACAGATTGAGGGCTACATTGAGATATATTCCATACCAACACGGACTGCTGACATAGATAACTTTAACCTAGGGGCTGACCACAAGTATACGTAAGAGATGCAATATCTAGACGAGGGTCAGGTAAAGAAAAAGAAAGAGAGAAACAAATTACGACTCCCTTCATAAAATATAGCTCCTGGAGTCTCATAATAAAATAGAAACTACCCCTCCTGCATGCCTCCATAAAGAGAGGAACAGAACCATAATCGCCACCGCTCTCTCCAAAATAAACATAATCTCAGAAAATTGTGAAATTGCGTTTCTACACTCAAAACAACAAAATAGGGAGTCTTCTAGCATCAAGATGTTTAAAAAACAAAAGAGAAGGTTCGTTTATGATCCATCTGGTCACCCAATGAGCGCATTCTTAGAAAACAAGGACTATCCTGCCTCCTTCAGTCACAACAATCGACAAACAACCAAGACCCATTATAAAAACACTTAAAAGTACAAAAAATTGTACACAAACCAACAATCTTTAGTAGGGGTAAGGTGGAACCAACAACAGGCTCCCACAACACCTAAGTGTAAGATTGTCAAAGATGATAATTCACATTATAAACACGGTTACAAAATACTTCTGGATATACACTCACCGGCCACTTTATTAGGTACACCATGCTAGTAACGGGTTGGACCCCCTTTTGCCTTCAGAACTGCCTCAATTCTTCGTGGCATAGATTCAACAAGGTGCTGGAAGCATTCCTCAGAGATTTTGGTCCATATTGACATGATGGCATCACACAGTTGCCGCAGATTTGTCGGCTGCACATCCATGATGCGAATCTCCCGTTCCACCACATCCCAAAGATGCTCTATTGGATTGAGATCTGGTGACTGTGGAGGCCATTTGAGTACAGTGAACTCATTGTCATGTTCAAGAAACCAGTCTGAGATGATTCCAGCTTTATGACATGGTGCATTATCCTGCTGAAAGTAGCCATCAGATGTTGGGTACATTGTGGTCATAAAGGGATGGACATGGTCAGCAACAATACTCAGGTAGGCTGTGGCGTTGCAACGATGCTCAATTGGTACCAAGGGGCCCAAAGAGTGCCAAGAAAATATTCCCCACACCATGACACCACCACCACCAGCCTGAACCATTGATACAAGGCAGGATGGATCCATGCTTTCATGTTGTTGATGCCAAATTCTGACCCTACCAACTGAATGTCGCAGCAGAAATCGAGACTCACCTGACCAGGCAACGTTTTCCAATCTTCTACTGTCCAATTTCGATGAGCTTGTACAAATTGTAGCCTCAGTTTCCTGTTCTTAGCTGAAAAGAGTGGCACCCGGTGTGGTCTTCTGCTGCTGTAGCCCATCTGCCTCAAAGTTCGCCGTACTGTGCATTCAGAGATGCTCTTCTGCCTACCTTGGTTGTAACAGGTGGTGATTTGAGTCACTGTTGCCTTTCTATCAGCTCGAACCAGTCTGCCCATTCTCCTCTGACCTATGGCATCAACAAGGCATTTCCGCCCACAGAACTGCCGCTCACTGGATGTTTTTTATTTTTCGGACCATTCTCTGTAAACCCTAGAGATGGTTGTGCGTGAAAATCCCAGTAAATCAGCAGTTTCTGAAATACTCAGACCAGCCCTTCTGCCACCAACAACCATGCCACGTTCAAAGGCACTCAAATCACCTTTCTTCCCCATACTGATGCTCGGTTTGAACTGCAGGAGATTGTCTTGACCATGTTTACATGCCTAAATGCACTGAGTTGCCGCCATGTGATTGGCTGATTAGAAATTAAGTGTTAACGAGCAGTTGGACAGGTGTACCTAATAAAGTGGCCGGTGAGTGTACGTATATGAGCCTTTAAAATGGATACTTTTCTTGATGCACAGTTTTATAAAACTATTTTGTTCTATACTTAAACTGCTAGTAGGCTAAAAGCTTTTAAAGGTTGCCTTTGTTTTATATAATTTGTCTGTAAGGAGATTAAATGTATTTAACCAAAATGTCAGTAGTTGTCAACATAATGGATGTTAAAGATTTTTCTTTCTGTTTTATTTTAATGAAATGCCATATGAAGAGAATATGAAATTTGATGGATCGTGGAAACGGTGCAATAAAGAGGATAAGATTTCCAGAAAAAGTAATAAAATGTTACGATCCAGGATGCTGTCCGACCTCTGGCTGAGTTGTTTAATGGCACTTAGTTATAAGAAGCAAAGTTTTATACTGTGCAATAAGATCCTCAGCTAGAGGCTCCATATCTGAGATGCCCCTGTGATAACATGTTTCAGATACTGACATGTCTCAAAGCGTTATCCATAGTTCATGCTCAATAAGCTGGCCTGGGAAGATACCATCTAATTTATTTCTTTATATAGTGCAGGAAGTTAACTTACAGTCTCCATTTGATTTGTGTTTACAAATTTATTCCCAGTTGTCAATGGTCATCATCGAGGCTTGGACAATTGTACTGTATGTGACATCTCAGTCACATTATGTTACAACTACATTGTATAGAAAGTGTTTACTTTTAATTTTAGCTTTCTTAATTACAGAGATTATATTATTACATTCTACATTATGCACTGCTTTCCTAATCTTTTTGACACCTAATATAAGAATAGCAGCTTTTACATCGGAGCAAATAGTCATCTGTGAGAGGATGCTGCTCTACCACTTACCAGCATCTTCTCAAAGCATGTCAGATAGGAGGTGAGAGTAAAAATGGAGTACCTTTGTGCTATCATCATACGTTATCTGTTCTGACAGGTGTATAGGGAGAGTAAGAGAGAATGGAGCTCACACTGTGCAATGCACACAAATGTCTTGCTAAATAGAGAAATGGTGAGAAATTGATATGTCCTATTCACTCTTATTCATAATACATTTTACTTATTAGTATCTTTTCCATATGGCAGAAATAAATAAACACTAAACATAAACAGAATAGAAGAATAAAATTGAAATAGGTGTTCAGAATTTTAAAAAATGGCTGTTTTTTTTCTAAAAATCAGTCCCAAATTTGTCACTGTTCGATGTGACATTACAGTCCATTATGTTCAATGTATCAGAGCTGCAATACCAGTCTGTACTTGTAGATGTGCAATATTGTTTGTAGAACAACACTACTCATTAAAAACTATAAGGTTTAGAGTGAATGGTAAACTTTGACATTTTGTCATGGTCAGATTTTCCATTAGATGTGTGCCTTTTGGCTTGTTTGAGATAGTTACAGACCTCTCTTGCTGTATGAGAGAAAAATAGTGATTATGTTTAGCTTAGACTGATGTAGAAGCAAAACATTTAACGTAACCTGAGATTAAGCAGCTTACTGCCATCAGTACGAATGTCTCATGGAGGTGAAATAATGCTGACATGTCTCTTTTGTGGCTGCTGCAGACTGAGGCAAAAAAGTTGAAGAAGGTGGCCCTTCTACACCAATAAAGAGAGTCAGGCTTTGCTGTGGCTTCCAAGAAAAAAAGAAGGCCTAGTGACAATATATCTTCTAAATAAAGTATTGCCTTGTATATTGCCTTAATTTTTATGTTTTTCAGGTTATAATATTTCAAAATTGGCATTTGTCCTTTAATGTTTTGAATAGATTAATAGCTGCAGACACTGAACTTCAGAAAGTCAAGTTTGATCAGCTAAGAGATACACTAAATAGTAAACTAAATAAATGCTTTCACAAGTATTTACAAGTATTTCACAAGTAATTTTCAGAGAGGTGTATAAGCTGTGTGAATGAAAAGGCTAGAAACATGGGAACACATACGGTATGTGGAAAGATTTATGAAACAAAAATATGTAGAAAACAGTTATGGGTGGCTTGTTTCCAAAGAAAATATTACAAACCTTTAAATAGTCTTATAGAAATATAAAAGGTCATATAAATGGTTAAATAAGTTGAAATAAACTCTAAAGTAAACTCTACTTTCAAAGTTATTGGTTTAAAATACAAAGAAGTGCAGCCCTGCCTTATAAGGATATAAGGATCAAAATAAGGCATACTGGGGTAGATTTATTATGCAACAAAACTGTCGGAGAAGGTACATAAATCTCCCCCTCCCCACCAGTTTCCTTGATTCTAAGGGAGTGTAAGAGGGAGAGTGAGGTGGTAAACAGGCAGGGTGTAAAACCCGTTGGATTTACCATATTTTTTGGACTATAAGACGCAGTTTTTAGCAAGAAAAAATCTTGCTAAGAGGTGCCTGCATCTTATAGAGCGAAGGTCAGGAGGATCCAGCACTGCAAGACCCTCCTGACCGCTGTAATGGAGATCAGATAATGCCCTGCAATAGCACTTCATCTGAACTCCCAGAGAGGAGAGCCTCTGCACTGCTCTCCCCTCTGTCTACAAGTACAGGACCTGTGGTGATGTCAGAAGCATGTGACTGATCACATGCTTCTTACATCCCCCTAGGCCTGATGCTGCCAAGAATGGGGACGTGCTGCGCTGGGACAGGGTAAGAAGAAGAGGATGGGAGGGGGAAAGGGTTCTGTACGTGTGTAGTACTTCCCAGTGTGTTCCTTATATGTATATAGCAGAGCTGTGTATGTATTCATGGGTGTACTACTTCCCAGAGTGTTCCTTATATGTGTATAGCAGAGCTGTGTATGTATTCATGAGTGTAGTACTTCCCAGAGTGTTCCTTATATGTGTATAGCAGGCTGTGTATGTATTCTTGTGTATAGTAGAGCTGTGTATATATTCATGTGTGTAGTACTCCCCAGAGCGTTCCTTATGTGTATGTATTCATGTGTGTAGTACTTCCCAAAGTGTTCCATATATATGTATAGTAGAGCTGTGTATATATTCATGTGTGTAGTACTTCCCAGAGTGTTCCTTACATGTGTATAGTAGAGATGTGTATGGATTCATGTGTGTAGTACTTCCTAGTGTGTTCATTATATATGTGTATAGTAGAGCTGTATGTATTCATGTGTGTAATACTTCCCAGTGTGTCCCTTATATGTGTATAGCAGCGCTGTGTATGGATTCATATGTGTATGTACTTCCCAGTGTTTTTCTTATATGTGTATAGTAGAGCTATGTATGTATTCATGTGTGTAGTACTTCCCAGTGTGTTCCTGGCTGTGTATGTATTCATATGTGTAGTACTTCACAGAGTGTTCCTTTTATGTGTATAGCAGAGCTGTGTATGTATTCATGTGTTTAGTACTTCCCAGAGTGTTCCTTATATGTGTATAGTAGAGCTGTGTGTGTATTCATGTGTGTTATAAAAATATAACTACTATATACTGACCCCTATGTAAAAGAACTATAATACTATAATATGACCCCCTATGTACAAGAATATAACACATTAATACTGCCCCTATGTACAAGAATATAACTACATAATACTGCCCCACTATGTACAAGAATATACTACTATAATACTGCCCCCCTATGTACAAGAATATAACTACTATATACTGCCCCTATGTACAAGAATATAACTATAATACTGTCCCTACCCCAGTTTTGGTTCCTCCATTTGTTGCCCCAGTTGTAGTGCCCCCCTGCCCCCAATTTAGCCCCCCCTCCGGTCTCCAGTTTTGCCCTTCTCCGCCCCAGTTCTAGCTTCCCCTCCGCCCCCAGTTTTGGTGTGCTCCCCCCTGCTGCCTCCAGTTTTGCCCCTTCTCCTGCCCCCAGTTCTAGTGCTTCCCCTCCTGCCCCCCAATTTTGGTGTCCCCCCCCTGCTGCCTCCAGTTTTGCCCCTTCTCCTGCCCCCAGTTCTAGTGCTTCCCCTCCTGCCTCCAGTTTTGCCCCTTCTCCTGCCCCCAGTTCTAGTGCTCCCCTTCTGCCCCAAGTTTGGTGTCCCCCCCCTCCTGTCTCCAGTTTTTGCCCCTTCTCCTTCCCAGTTTTGGTGTCCCCCCTGCTGTCTCCAGTTTTGCCCCTTCTCCTGCCCCCAGTTCTAGTGCTTCCCCCCCCCTGTGCTTCAGGTTCTATCACAGTGAGCACTGCAGTCCTGTTCCGCAGGAGTCTGTATAGAGGAGGAGCCAGAGGGTCATTTGATCATGACATCCTACAGGTCTCAGCTTCCCCTCTATACAGCAGGAAGGTCCTCAAGCAGTGAGAGTATATCACACATGTTACACTCCATTTTGGCGCGAATGATTGCAAAAACGTAATAGGATCGCGACCCTGTTGTTTTGGTCGTTCGACCCCCAGGTTGAGAAACGCTGTGCCTAGAAGTTTTCTTATAATCCGAGAATGCAAAAAATGGGGGTTATTAACTTATGTAAATGCTCACATTTAAGGTCATCAAAATTAAGGTCCATTTACTTTAGCTGCCTTCAAAGGGTGAGATAACTTTCTAACAGCGTGTTTGCATATTTTTAGGGATTGTAGTCCCTAAAACTGGCCCCTATAAATTAACTTTCGGAGATTACAGCAGAAAGTGTTCAAAGTACAAGTGCTGAGGGAGAAGGGGTGAGGGTTGAGACAGTGTGACAGTCTGTGACAGCCAAATCACAGAGGGGTAGCCCTTCAGGATCATTAGCATATTATAAAAGTTATGTGATCCGAAAGTTGTGCCATCACAGCTCTTAGACAACCCTACATATCTTGCGCAGCGACAGCACCCTTTTGCAAAAAAATAGGTCAGCGGCCTCCATCACAAATGTATGGGACAGAGAGGAGAGAACAGATTGCAGCCAGCATCTAGAGCAGACAGGTAATGTGCGCTGGCAGAGTAGTACGCATGTGAACCCCTCCAATACTCCAGCAGGGCCTCCAAAAGCAGCGTCCAGAAAGAACGATAGTTCATGCTGGCCGACCACAAGCTGGCAATTGACAGGGCTTACTCAAGGAAACACCAACTTTTCCCCTCCATACGCGTAGTAAAGATAAAATGTAAAGATGTCCGCGACCTTGTTTGTAGAACTGTGTTAGGTTTGTGTTAGTCTGGTCCCCTCTAAACCTTTTTCCACAATAGAAAAATCACAATGGACAACACTTACGATCACAGGACAGTTCCTGGAGATATCCTGGTGATAAATGTGACTCCTGAATTAGCTGAAATGGCCTTGAACATTATGCCACTAAATGGATAGAGGAAAACAGTCCATTCAAGTGCTGCATGCTATGTGCGTGACGAGGCACCAGCACAAAATGTGCAATACTGAGTGCCAAAAAACACATGTGGGTAGTGCAAGCCCCCACTTAAGAGTAAGGATTACCCAACAATTATCACCTCTTCTTGTTAAAAAGAAGAGAGGAGTTCAATTGCCTTTTACCTTAACTGCTTTAACCATCCACAAACAGATAACAGACCCTCATAGCAGGTACATTGTTATAGTCGGCATACTGAACAATGTGGACCTGACCATGTGAACCTGTATGCCCCCAACAAGAGACAGATCACTTCAATTTCAAAAGGTTCCAGGGTGGCTACAAAGGTTTAAAAAGGGCCTTTATTGATCTGCGGATCTTGAACATTAGTCCAGATCAACAATAGCTAATAACACCAAAGCTCCCGCACTCCTTTGGCCTTGGTCCCTGCTATGGTCCCACCCCTCTTTGATGTCTGTAGAACCCGCCAAGCCAAATGAGAGGGACTATTCATACTTCTCCTAGACACCAAATGTACTCCAGGGATTGACATTTCTTGGTAGAAACAACCCTGTCACATAGAAGATATGCCCCTGTAAAGTTACCATTCCAAACAACACCCAAAACATAATGACTATGTGTGCAGACATACACCTTTTAGTGGCCCAATGAGCAACACCTAAACAGATTGA
This sequence comes from Engystomops pustulosus, assembly GCA_019512145.1. Classification (NCBI taxonomy): domain Eukaryota; kingdom Metazoa; phylum Chordata; class Amphibia; order Anura; family Leptodactylidae; genus Engystomops; species Engystomops pustulosus. Next base: position 83,897,480 of record CM033646.1, on the reverse strand, counting down.
GGGCTACATGAGACTATATTCCATACCAACACGGACGATGACATAGATAACTTTAACCTAGGGGTGACCACAAGTATACGTAAGAGATGCAATATCTAGACTGAGGGTCAGGTAAAGAAAAGAGAAAGAGAGAAACAAATTACTGACTCCCTTCATAAAATATAGCTCCTGGAGTCTCATAATAAAATAGAAACTACCCCTTCCCTGACATGCCTCCATAAAGAGAGGAACAGAACCATAATCGCCACCGCTCTCTCCAAAATAAACATAATCTCAGAAAATTGTAAATTGCGTTTCTACACTCAAAACAACAAAATAGGGAGTCTTCTAGCATCAAGATGTTTAAAAAACAAAAGAGAAGGTTCAGTTTATGATCCATCGGTCACCCAAGAGCGCATTCTTAGAAAACAAGGACTATCCTGCCTCCTTCAGTCAGGTGACCCCAAACCATGTACAAGAATATAACGACTATAATACTGCCCCTATGTACAAGAATATAACTACTATAATACTGCCCCCTATGTACAAGAATATAACTACTATAATACTGTGGATTTGGAGGTGTGTTCTGATGGTCGTACTACTGCCAGCGCTCCATTTTGATCTGTTCTGCTCTGTGTTGAGGGTGGGCTTTGCAATTCTGTTTCTCTCTCGCTCCATACTGTTTTTTTGTTTTTATTGGATTGCCTGTCTGATCCTAGTTTTTTTTTTGCTTTTAAATAGCGGTTTTTGTTTATTGTTTTCTGCTGGCAAGGTTTTATTGTAGTTTCAAGATTTTTTTTCGTTATTAGTGTTTTGTTGTTTTCTATAGTTATGCTTGTTGATTTTGTGCACGATCTTAGTTCCCCCGGATCATTTTCTATTAACTTTTTAAATATGCTAATGATCCTGAGGGCTACCCCTCTGTGATTTGGCTGTACAGACTGTCACACTGTCTCACCCTCACCCCTTCTCCCTCAGACTTGTACTTGAACACTTTCTGCTGTAATCTCAGCAAAGTTAATTTATTAGGGGCCAGTTTTAGGACTACAATCCCTAAAAATATGCAAAACAGCTGTTAGAAATTATCTACCCTTGAAGGCAGCTAAAGTAAATGGACCTTAATTTGATGACCTTAAATGTGAGCATTACAATAAGTTAAATAACCCCATTTTTTTGCATTCTGGATTATAAGAGAACTTCTAGAGCAGCGTTTCTCAACCTGGGGTCGAACGACCAAAAAACACAGGGGTCGCGATCCTATTACGTTTTTGCAATCAATTCGCGGCCAAAAATGGAGTGTAACATGTGTGATAACTCACTGCTTGAGGACCTTCCTGCTGTATAGAGGGGAAGTTGAGGACCTGTAGGATGTCATGATCAAATGACCCTCTGGCTCCTCCTCTTACAGACTCCTGCGGAACAGGACTGCAGTGCTCACTGTGAGTAGAACTGAAGCAGCAGGGGGGGGGGAAGCACTAGAACTGGGGGCAGGAGAAGGGGCAAAACTGGAGACAGCAGGGGGGACACCAAAATGGGGGAAGGAGAAGGGGCAAAAATGGAGACAGGAGGGGGGGGGACACCCAAAACTTGGGGCAGAAGGGGAAGCACTAGAACTGGGGGCAGGAGAAGGGGCAAAACTAGAGGCAGGAGGGGAAGCACTAGAACTGGGGGCAGGAGAAGGGGCAAAACTGGAGGCAGCAGGGGGGGGACACCAAAATTGGGGGCAGGAGGGGAAGCAATAGAACTGGGGGCAGGAGAAGGGGCAAAACTGAGGCGGAGCAGGGGGGACACACAAAACTGGGGGCAGGAGGGGAGGAAGCTAGAACTGGGGCAGGAGAAGGGCAAAACTGGAGACAGGAGGGGGGGACTAGAATTGGGGCAGGGGGGCACTACAACTGGGGCAACAAATGGAGGAACCAAAACTGGGGTAGGGGGGACAGTATTATAGTAGTTATATTCTGTAAATAGGGGGCAGTATATAGTAGTTATATTCTTGTAAATGGGGCATATCCAGGAGTATTAGACAGAAGTATTATCCAGGAGTATTGCAGTAATAATAGGATATGATCGACCACCTAGTGTTAATGTACCCTACAGAGGTATAAAATAGTGGAAAAAAAAAAAAAAAATTATAAATAAAATATAAAAAATTCAAATCACCCCCCTTTCCCTAGAACGATATAAACATAAACCGTAAAAATCCACAGACACTTCAGTGTATCGCCGCGTCACAAAAATGCCCGATCTATCAAATATAAAAGGGATACGGCCTGCGGTGACCTCCGAGATGGGGAAATGGCGCCAAATGTCCAAACATGCGACTTTTACACCTTTTGCATCACATAAAACATTCACATCCACAAAAAATTATCAAAATGTCGCACAGACCTCAAATGCAGCAATGAAACATCGGCTCATTTCGCAAAAATGACCCCCCTCCGCTCCGTGTCTAAAGTATGAAAAAATTATTAGCGTCAGAAGATGGCAAAAATTTTTTTCTTTTTTGTACACATTGTTTATTTTTGAAAATGTATTAAAAAACCGATAAATCTGGATGTCCACCGCGATGCGCACCAACCAAAGAATAAAAGTAGGCGTTGTATTTTGAGCCCACAAGAACGTGACGTGTTTTTTTTTCAGTTTTTCCCCATTTGGATTTTTTTCAGCTTCGCAGTACACGGCATGTTAAAATAAATAACTCGAGGAGAAAGTAAAATTTGTTACGCACAAAATAAACCCTCACACAGGTCTGTACACGTAAAAATGAAAAAGTTATGGATTTTTGAAGGTGAGCGGCGGGAAATGAGCGGAAAAAACCCGCGTCCTTAAGGGTTAACATCGCCCCCACGTAAAGGAAACCTTTTCCAATCCCCCAAACCCACAAAGTGAACGGATATAGCGTTACCACTTCTGAGTTTATCTGAGGAGGTCCCAGGACAGCTCCTTCAATCTCTTCACGAGACAGGGTAATGGATCCACAGGGGGCGATGTCATCCGGGATGTACATTGCAACAAGCCACCCCACCATCTTACAGACTCCTCCCTTCTTAGCAAGGGTATGTCCAAAGCCATGCGGTTCTGGAAGCATTCGGATATAAATTCCCTGAGAGTCGGGCCCGGAACCTCTCATCCCCACAAATCTGTACACATCAGCACTGCTATACAGGCTTACCTGTGCTGTCAGTGATATAGAAGGTCATTGTCGTATTGCACCAAATGTAGTAAATCTCCTACCCTGGGGGCAGTCCTGGCACCCTATAATCAGGATATCATTTTGGGGTGGCTGAGCATACAGTCAGTCCTAAGATACATGATGTCACGGTGGGTGTCCTGAGACAGTCACCCCTATAGATACAGGTGAGTAATGGTTGGGGTTGTCCCGAGCATTACAGTCAGTCCTATAGATACAGTGATAGATGGTTGGGGGTGAGACCTACGGGTTTGCGAGAGATAAGCAGCTCAGCCGCTAGAGTAGCTATAAAGTGATTAGTCATGGTTGGGGTGTCCCTGAGCATACGCAGTCATCCTATGATACAGTGATAGTCAGGTTGGGGTGTCCTGAGCATACAGTCAGTCCTATAGATACAGGATAGTCATGGTTGGGGTTGTCCCAGCATACAGTCAGTCCTATAGATACGTGATAGTCATAGGTTGGGGTGTCCTGAGCATACAGTCACCCCTATAGTATACAGTGATAGTCATGGTGGGGTGTCCCTGGCATACAGTCAGTCCTGTAGATACAGTGAAGTCATGGTTGGGGTGTCCCTGAGCATACAGTCAGTCATGATACAGTGATAGTCTGGTTGGAGTGTCCTGAGCATACAGTCAGTCCTATAGATACATGATAGTAATGGTTGGGGTGTCCCTGAGCAGTACAGTCACCCTATAGACAGTGATAGCTGGTTGGGTGTCCTGAGACATACAGTCAGTCCTATAGATACAGTGATAGTCGTCATGGTTGGGGTGTCCCTGAGGCATACAGTCAGCTATAGAACAGTGATAGTCATGGTGGGGTTGTCCGAGCATACAGTCATCCTATAGATACAGTGATATTCGTGGTTGGGCGGTGTCCCTGAGCTAACAGTCAGTCCTATAGATACAGGATAGTCGTCATGGTTTGGGGTGTCCTGAGCATACAGTCAGTCCTATAATACAGTGATAGTCTGGATGGCGGTGTCCCGAGCATACAGTGATGTCATGGTTGGGGTGTCCCGAGCATACAGTCAGTCCTATAGATTACAGTGATAGGACACGGTTGGGGTCTGTGTACCCTGAGCATACAGTATCAGTCCGATAGGACTACAGTGATAGTCATCTGGTTGGGGTGTCCCTGAGCATACAGTAGTCCAGCTATAGATACCCAGTGTGATAGCATGCGTTGGGTGTGTCCCTGAGCATACAGTCACCCCTATAGAGAACAGTGAAGTCATGGGTGGGTCCCTGAGCAACAGTAATCTGTAGATATAAGTGATTAGTCATGGTGGGGGTTGTCCCTGAGCATACAGTCAGTCTATAGATACAGTGATAGGTCATGTTGGAGTGTCCCGGTTAGCATACCAGTAGAGCAGTCTACTACCTGAGACAGTGATAGTCCATGGTTGGGGTGTCCCTGAGGCATACAGTCAACCCTAAGATAACAGTGATAGACATGGTTGGGGTGTTCCCTGGACGCATACAGTCAAGTCTATAGTACAGTGATAGTCGTCATGTTGGGGTGTCCCTGAGCAGACAGTCAGTCCTATAGATACAGGATGATAGTCGTGGTTGGGTTGCCCGGAGCATACAGTCAGTCCTATAGAATACAGTGATATCGTGGTTGGTTGGTGGGTGTCCTGAGCATACGTCAGTCCTATAGATACAGTGATAGTAGGTGGGGTGTCCGCGGCATACAGTCAGTCTATAGATACAGTGATAGTCATGGTTGGGTGTGTCCCTGAGCAGCTACAGAGGATAGTCATGGTTGGGGGTGTCCCTGAAGCATACAGTCAGTCCTATAGATACAGTGAGTAGTCATGGTTGGGGTGTCTGAGCAACAGTCACCCCTTAGATACAGGTGATAGTCATGGTTGGGGTGTCCCTGAGCATACAGTCACCCTATAGATACGTGATAGTCCTCGGTTGGGGTATCCCGGAGCATACAGTCAGTGTCTATAGATACAGTGTAGTCAGGTTGAGGTTGTCCTGGGCATAATGTCCAGTTTAGTGATCACTATGTCATGAGTTCTGGTTGGGGTGTCCCTGAGCATACAGTCAGTCCTATAGTTACAGTGATAGTCATGGTTGGAGTGTCCCTGAGCATACAGTCACCCCTATAGATACAGTTGATAGTTATGTTTGGGGTGTGTCCCTGAGCATCAGTTCACAGTCCTTATAGATACAGTGATTCATGGTTGGGTTGTTCCGGGCATACAGTCAGTCCTATAGATGCATAGTGATAGTCATGGTTTGGGTGTCCCTGAGCATCAGAACCCCTATAGATACAGGATGTAGTCATGGTTGGGTGTGCCCTGCTGAGCATAACAGTCACCCTATTAGATACAGTGATAATGGTTGGGGTGTCCTGAGCATACAGTCAGTCCTATAGATACAGTGAGAGTCATGGTTGGGTGTCCCTGAGCATACAGTCACCCCTAAGATACAGTGATAGTAATGGTTGGGGTGTCCCTCCTACAGTAGCCAGTACATGTCAGTCCCCTATAGTAGTGAAGAGATTTATGTAGTCATGGTTGGGGTGTCCCTGAGCACTACGTCAGTTCTTCCAATATACAGTGATAGTCATTGGTTGGGGTTGTCCTGAGCATACAGTCAGTCCTATAGATACAGTGAATCATGGTTTGGTGTCCCTGAGCAATAGTCAGCCCTATAGATACAGTGATAGTCATGGTTGGGTGGTCCCTAGGCGGCATACGTCAGCCCTATAGATACAGTGATAGTCTGGTTGGGGGTCCCTGAGCATACAGTCAGTCCTATAGATACAGGATGTAATGGTGGGGTTTGTCCCTGGCATTTACCGTCAGTCCTATAGATACAGTGATAGTCATGGGTTGGGGTGTCCCTGGCCATACAGTCAGTCCTAGATACAGTGAGTCATGGTGGGGTGTCCTGAGGCATACAGTCAGCCATATAGATACAGTTGATAGTCATGGTTGGGTTCCCTGAGCATACAGTCAGCCTATAGATCAGTGATAGTCATGGTTGGGTGTGTCTGAGCATACGTCAGTCCTATAGATACGGTGATAGTCGTGGTTGGGGGTTCCCTGAGCATACGTAACCCCTATAGTTACAGTGGATAGTACATTGGGTGGGGGGTCCTGAGCATACAGTAGTCCTATAGATGTGATAGTCTTGGTTGGGGTCCCGAGCATCAGTCAGTCCATATAGATACAGTGATAGTTCAGGCTGGGGTGTCCTGAGCATACAGTCAGCCCTATAGATACAGTGATAGTCATTGGTTGGGTGTCCCTGAGAATTACATGTCAGTCCATAGATACAGTGATAGTCATGGCTGGGGTGTCCCTGAGCATACAGTCACCCCAGATAGATACAGGATTAGTCCTGGTTGGGGTGTACCTGAGCCATACAGTCACACCCTATAAAGTACAGTGCTAGTCGGGTGGGGTGTCCCTGAGATACAGTCACCCCTATGAACGTGATAGTGTTGGTGGGGTGTCTCTGAGCATACAGTCAGCCTATAGCTACAGTGATAGTCATGGTTGGGGTGTCCCTGAGCCATACAGTCACCCCTAAGAACATGTGATAGTCATGGTGGGGGGTCCCTGAGCATACAGTTAGTCCAATAGATAGTATGATAGTCATGGTTTGGGTGGTCCCTCTGAGCATACAGTCAGTCGAGATTAGAGACCAGCTTGCAAGAAGAATAAGTAAGTCTGCAATAGTAAACGTCTGGCAGCGTGCTGATTCCCTCTAGCTCACAGACGTGGCACTGGTCAGCAGACTTGGAAAGGACCGTCGTAGCAAGGCTCCAGACTTCTTCCCCGGTGTCTCTTTACCACCACGTAGTCTCCTTCAGGCTTCAGGTTATGCGTCCTGAGGTCTCTGTCTGCATCTGAAAAGGAATCAGAAACACTTTTGCGGACCTTTTCCAAGGCCTGGCTCAACGTATGGCAAATTCCACCTGGTTCCCTGCCATCAGTTATAGGGGTATGGAAGTAGGGGCCTAGTCGGGTGACAGTCCAAAAAGTACCGAAGGGGGACAATCCCATCTTTCGTTGGGGAGCAGGGAAGGCACTCGGGCCATGGTTTCCGTGTTTCCTCCATGCCTTCCGGATCTCTAACGTAAGAGTGCCGTTTTAGTCCTCACATCCCACCACTAATTGGAGAAGGGCAAGGGGTGTGCAGGGCCTGTTCTACACCCCGGAGGGACAAGGCATTCACCTGGCAGTGAAGTGGGTTCTGCGGACCGGGACTCTATTGGTTCTGACAAGTCCAAACTGGCAGAGAAAATCTCACTCCCACCTTCTTGGCTTCAGCTCTGGCAATAGCCTTGGTCATTTGCAGAAGCTTCTGGCCACCCTGGAAAAGAGTCAATGCACACAGGCATAGTACTCCTACGTACCCCTTCTGGTAGCTGGATAAAATCCATCTGCAGTCTTTGGAAGGGATACAGGGCTTGGGTGTCACCTTCCGTGGGTCTTTACCACCTTCCCCGGTTGTGGCGGGCACAAGACTATAAGGCTTTCACTACTCTAGTGACAGGGTTGTAGTAATGCACCGGGGTAAACCACTGGTGGTTATGAGCGCTAGCATGGCCATTTGGATATGTGTGTGTGTCCCTGGGGCTACTTGACTTACGTATGGGTGCCGGGCTCCTCGGCAGGACACACCCTCTCTCCCCAGACATCCAGGTCCCCATCGGCACTTGTGGCTGCTCCAGCTTTCCTCCACACTCCTTCACTTCTGATGACTCCTGGGCCACCAGGGACGTGGAACACCTGTGGATCAAACATTTAGCTCAGAACTGCGAAACGAGCTCGAGTTCAGGACCGTCTCCAGGCTCCATCTGTGCAGCTGCCTCGCCCCCCGTCATGGACAACATACTTGCCTTGGTTGTGCAGTTACCAAATTGTGATGTGCGTCTTTACTAGTTACTATCCCCACCTCTTGTGATGTGATCAACCGCTGGCTTGCGGCAGAAAGAGATTGCTTGGCTGCACTACTGACACATGAGGGGCTCACACCTCACCGGACGAGTTCTAACCGGGCCCTAATAGTGGACCACTGGGGGAGGCACCACGTTCCTGGGCTAGACACCTGGGCCTAGATGCTCCGTCTAAATAAAACATAAGTTTTGATCCAGTTGGATGTGCTCGGGCGTGTGCAGACAGGATTTGCCAGATTAAGGCTATGGATGCATCAATGCCTCCTGACTTAGGGGCAATATGGGGAAGAGGAGCAATTGCAGTATCAAAGGGGCAGCATCAGGGGGGGCAGCAGACCTTATCCCAGGCTGCAGGAGCTGGCCAGTCCTAGAAAACAGTGAGAGGCTTTAGGCCTAGGGCAGGGGCACATTCTGGACTGCCCAGCTTTCTTTCCTCTGTCAGGTATCTGCCTGTGGATGAGAAAGCAACAGTACCTAGGAAGACCACCTTCTCCTGGCACGAGTACTGGAGCTTTGCAAACCTTCTGGGACAGAAAAACACATAGGGCAGATTTACTTACCTGGCATTGTGGATCCCGCGGCGCGTTGTCCGACGAGGATTCGGGTCCGTCGCGATTCATGAAGCTCGTGCGCCCAAGTTCCTGCATCCGTCGCTTCCCCCGCTGGTGAAGGGGTTCGCCCGGAGTTCACCTGCTTCTTCCCAGTGCATGTGATCACAATCGCGTTTTTAAATTCCGCATGCTTTGTCCAAATCGTTGGTAGTCGACGCCAGCCCCCTGATTTCTGTCACGTGCAAGCCGGCGCCGATGCACCAAAATCGATGCACAGTGTGGCCAAAATCCCGGGGGCAACTCGGCCGACAAAAGGGAAATCGTCGGGAAACCCAGCGAAAGTGCCCAGTACGACTGACCCTTATAAAGAGCCCCATAACGGTCATATAAATTGCATTTGCTGGCAAACCTGCCAAAATGGAGGCACAAAAAAACTAGTAGGTCCTCCGATACTGAAAAGGAGAACATCCAGTAAGTGGGCTGCTAGTCTGCCAGTCTACTCCCTGTAAGTCCTTGGAGTACAGGCGGGGTGAGTTATTACCTCCCTTGTGGGAATCTGCACCAGGTATTACTGGAATACTGACTGGTAAGGCCAAATAGGTCCTGCGAATCTCTACCTTGTAGGGGCACAGAGAGGAAAAATCTGCCAAAATCAATAACAGTGAATAAGTATGTCAGTCCCGGGGACTGCTGCCAGTGTGGGGTAGGGACACTGGGCTTCAGTACACTCATTGGCAGCTTGGAGGTGTTAGGACCATCCTACAGTATCCAGGTTCTTCTTTCTGGGTCTTTCCCTGATGGAATGGGGTTTTAACATCACCATTGTGCAAAGCAGGGAGGAGGTCACACATCAGTTTCTACAATGAAAGGAAGCTAACTCTGTAGTGGGGGGATGTACTCAGCTGGACGTCCTTGTTTCGTTACCATGGAGCCCCTTTCCTGCCCTGTTGGGGCCGTCTCGTTTCCTAGAGTGTGGGCAGTCACTTCCGTAATGTCTCCCTCCCCGCCAAGTTGAAGCAGACCCACCACTTGGGGGGGTCGACACAGGACGGAAACTTTCTCTCAGTCTCACTTTGCCGAGGTCTGTTGAAACTGGTTCTTTGTTTCCTCCTGGTTTTCAGTCACATTCTTATCAGTCCCTCGGTATGTCAAGTCTGACATAATGTCTCCAGTCCAATACTATTTGGTACCAACTCATTAAAAAAAAGCTGGCAAGTGCACTTGGGGTTAGCGACCTGACAGTGTAGTGTACTCATTGGTGTCCGAAAGCTGTAAACAGTTCCCGTGGAACTCCTCCATGACTGTTACGTCTCCGCTTATTCATCCAGACATATGGGACCTTAACTATCTATATTTTATGGCCAGACTGCAAGTATCTCTAAAACAGAAAGTCAGGTATTCTCAGACTGTAAAAAAGAACTCTAAAACGCCCAGTGGTTGGCCCCCTCCCTACTGTAAACATTGGCACTAGCCTGTCTCTTAGATAAGAGACACAGCAGCATTCTCAGGAGCTCAATATGGAGAAATCAGCTTCTGTGAACGTCAAGGTCAGTTCTGAACAAAAACACAGACACAGATAACACAACTCGGCAAAGCCAGCTGCAGATGACCCTCCTTACTCTTTAAACCCAGAAAGCAAGTACCAGAGAATTGCAACACTCTTCCTAGTAAATTTCTCTAATCGTTAGGATCAAATACATTTAACTGGACCATAATAAACCAAAAACACCTATGCCGGCATTTATTCCAGACCCCTGTCAAGAATCTCAAAGGGTGCTCAGCTGCCTAAACCACAAACAAAAAAAAAAAACAGGTGCCAACAGAGTAGAGTCATAGGCAATTAACTTTCAGTTGGCCGCCACTGAAAAAAAAACTGTCCTAAGATGGCCGCCACTGAAGCATGGTAGGGCCCTGTCATCTTCCTCTAACCAACAGATACAAGGGGTGGAGTCTGCTTCCCGGGCCATCTTTCACTCCAAGGAAAATAAATAAAATCTCTTTCCTCAAATTCTTTCCACACAAAAACTTTGAAATGTCCCTTACGCCTGTCTCTCTTCTCAATGGGAACTCTGAAGGATCCCTGTCACTCTGTTCCTGGTCCGTCCGTCAAAGTCAGAGGTCTCTAATTGGTTAGTGTTGAGTCAGATATCTGATAAGTTTCTCACTTGTACATCATCAGTCATATTAACAAATCCCAAACTTTCAAACCTTCCCTATACTTTCTTTTCACCACAATGCTACCAGACAATCTGTTCCATTATATAATTGCACTTTTCATCAGCCTACTTACTTAACCCAACAACCTTCTGTCTACTTACATCAAACCAATCTTCTGTCTGTACATCTTTTCTCTCTGCACTGAACCTATCGCTAGAGAACCAGTGTTCCCCTCGGGAGGACGTCCTTTCTATTCCGAAACCGCCAGCCATAATTTGTCCGAGACCCTAACAGGGCAGCTGCTTACGGCTTCTTAAGGGCTGACCTCAAGCTCACCGATCACAGTTACAGAGACTTAGCTCACTGCGTGTCGGTTAGAGGTTTATAAGAAGGTCCCCGCTTAACAATCTTACCATTTATCCTAATTCCCTGTCAAAACCCCTGACAACTTCTTTACCCTGTTCTCCATTCTAGCGGGCCTATGTCTATCTAGACATCCTCGTATTCTGCTATTCTGGCGGCCTATGTCTGATGTCCAGACTCCGTGTATTCTGCTATTCGGCTGGCTATGTCTATGTCCGACTGGCTATTCTCTGGCGCCTATGTCTGATGTCTAGACTCCGTGTATTCTGTATTCTGGCGGCCTATGTCTGATGTCCAGACTGTCCGTCCTAGATCTCCTATCTCTGGCGGCCTATGTCTGATTGTCTAGACAGCCGTCGTATTCTGCTATTCTGGCGGCCTAGTGTTTGATCTTTCCAGACTACGTCGTATTACTGCTATTCCTGGCTGCCTATGTCTGATGTCCAGTACTTCCGTCCTATTCTCCTAATCTGGCGGGCCTATGTCTGATGTCCAGACTTCCGTCCTATTCTGGGGCCTAGTCTGTGTGACAGACCATCCATCTTTTTTTCTCCTTATTCTAAAGGGCCCTATGTTGATCTTCACTGCGGTCTATATCTCGCTCAATTCCTTTCAGTATTGTTGTACTGGCCTTCGAACGTCTGCCCCTCCTTCTGTTGCCTGGCTCAGCGATGGCTTACACAGCAGCCAGGCACTTGTTTACATTTCCCACCGAAGTGTCTAACAATTAGTTGTCCCCAGACCCGCTGCAGAACACAGGTGGGCGTGATACTATTTACCCACAAAACAGGATGTCTACAGTCACAGTATCACCATTCCCAAGTCACAGCAAGTAACAGGTTAGCATATGTAATCTGAAACTCTACCTGATGTGTTCGCTTGCGAGCTGGCTGGGGGGCCACATGGGTCCCACCCCTAATTTGTGACATGATGCCCAGTGAAGTGCGCACTAAAGGGTCCTGGCGCCATCTTGTACCTGAGAAAAGAGTTACACTAGAAAGAACCTGCAAAGTCCAACAGAAAATGGAAGCAGGGCCCTAGTAAGTGTGACCCAATTGTGTGACGGAAGTCAGTGAGAGGGTGGTGAGTGAAGGGTCAAGGTTTGGGGAATGTTTCTGCAGCAAGAAGGAGCTGGGACGCTCTCCTACAGCTACATGGACAGAGAGAACTACACGTATCAGAACCTCCTTCTAAATCTTGTGGCTCCTCCCGTGTGTTCATCACTAAATCAGCAGCAATTTGTGATGACGTGTGGTGTGTGGGACCCTACCAATAGACAACTGAAACCACCAGATGATCCCACACAGCACCACCTGCAGCAGCAGCACCATGCACCACCGCAGCAGCGACACCACCAACACTTGCACAAGCTAGCACACCACCAGCAGTCAGCACACCCACCACCAGCTCCAGGTTTCCAAGGTTATTCTTTCCACAACTCTACAAAAATACAGTTCTATTAAGGAGTAAAATCAAACATCATGAATTTGCCACCAGGCGCGAGGATGATGGAGACGGTTCCCCTGCGAGGAGGATGACACGCTCCGTGTCCACGGATCCTACAGCCGGAAGTGTAGAAATGTCAGTACCAGGAGTGTTGGACTGCGCATGCTGCAAACCCTCAGTGGCTCCTCGATCAGCCCGCTGGGGATTTGGCACGGGGGACGGGGGTGTTCGGCACATGAAATCCTTGGAAGCGACAGGTTTTGTATTACTTAAGGTGCAAATATTTGTCGCGTATACTGACACCCGTGCCCAAATGATTAAATATGTTTGGGTTCCACGTACGTTGTATGTGTGTTTTTTCTGTTTCTTCCCTTTCCTTGGCCATATGTGTCTTGCTCACTGGAGTTATTGCAGCAAACCCCCACCGCTAATAACCGCGGTCGGTGCTTGCACCGATCGCGGCTATTAACCCTTTCATTGCCGCCGGCAAAGTCGTTTGACCCGAGGCTATCTGGCATCCGCAGATTTGTTACAATGAGCCAGTGGCTCATTGTAATGAATGAGCTGCAAAAATGCCATATATTACAATACAGAAGTATTGCAGTATATGGTAGGAGCGATCTGACCATCTAGGATTAATGTACCCTAGATGGTCTAAGAAATAGTGGGCTCAACCTTTCTAATGCTGTGACCCTGCAATACAGTTCCTTATGTTGCGGTGACCCCAAACCATGTACAAGACTATAACGACCATAATACTGCCCCATATGTACAAGAATATAACTACTATAATACTGCCCCTATGTACAAGAATATAACTACTATAATACTGCCGCCTATGTACAGGAATATAACTACTATAATACTGCCTCCTATGTACAGGAATATAGCTACTATAATACTGCCCCTATGTACAAGAATATAACTACTATAATACTGCCCCCTATGTACAAGAATACAACTACTAAAATACTGCCCCCTATGTACAAGAATATAACTACTATATATCAGGATACTGTCCCCCCTACCCAGTTTTGGTTCCTCCATTTGTTGCCCAGTTGTAGTGCCCCCCTGCCCCAATTAGCCCCCCCTCCTGTCTCCATTGTTGCCTCTCTGCCCCCAGTTCTAGTGCTTCCCCTCTCCCCAGTTTGTTCTGTGTCCCCCTGCTGCGCTCCAGTTTTGCCCCCCATTCTCTGCCCCCAGTTCTATGTTCCCCTCCTGCCCCCAATTTTGTGTCCCCCCCCTGCTGCCTCCAGTTTTGCCCTTCTCCTGCCCCCAGTTCTAGTGCTTCCCTCCTGCTTAGTTTTGCCTTTTCCTGCCCCAGTTCTAGTGCTTCCCCTTCTGCCCCAAGTTTGGTGTCCCCCCTCCTGTCTCCAGTTTTGCCCCTTCTCCTTCCCCCAGTTTTGGTGTCCCCCCTGTGTCTCCAGTTTTGCCCCTTCTCCTGCCCCCAGTTCTAGGTGCTTCCCCCCCCTGCTGCTTCAGGTTCTACTCACAGTGAGCACTGCAGTCCTGTTCCGCAGGAGTCTGTATAGAGGAGGAGCCAGAGGGTCATTTGATCATGACATCACTACAGGTCCTCAAGCTTCCCCTCTATACAGCAGGAAGGTCCTCAAGCAGTGAGTTATCACACATGTTACACTCCATTTTGGCCGCGAATTGATTGCAAAAACGTAATAGGATCGCGACCCCTGTGTTTTGGTCGTTCGACCCCCAGGTTGAGAAACGCTGCTCTAGAAGTTCTCTTATAATCCGAGAATGCAAAAAAAATGGGGTTATTTAACTTATTGTAAATGCTCACATTTAAGGTCCATCAAATTTAAGGTCCATTTACTTTTAGCTGCCTTCACAGGGTGAGATAACTTTCTAACAGCTGTTTTGCATATTTTTAGGGATGTAGTCCCTAAAACTGGCCCCTAATAAATTAACTTTGCTGAGATTACAGCAGAAAGTGTTCAAAGTACAAGTGCTGAGGGAGAAGGGGTGAGGGTGAGACAGTGTGACAGTCTGTACAGCCAAATCACAGAGGGGTAGCCCTTCAGGCTCATTAGCATATTTATAAAAAGTTTATGTGATCCGGAGCTTCGTGCCATCACAGCTCTTAGAAACCCTACTAATCTTGCCAGCGACAGACACCCTTTTGCAAAAAAATAGGTCAGCGGCATCCTACAAATGTATGGGCAAGAGAGAAACAGATTGCAGCCAGCCATCTAGAGCAGACAGAGTAATGGCGCTGGCAGTGTACGCATGAACCCCTCCAAACTCCAGCAGTGCCTCCAAAAGCAGCGTCCAGAAGTAACGATAGTTCATGCTGGCAGACCACAAGCTGGCAATTGACAGGGCTTACTCAAGGAAACACCAACTTTTCCCAGCTCCATACGCAGTAAAGATAAAATGTAAAGATGTCCGCAGACCATTTTTTGTAGAACTGTGTTAGGTTTGTGTTAGTCTGGTTCCCCTCTAAACCTTTTCTCCACAATAAGAAACAACATAGACAAACACTTACTGATCAGACAGTTCCTGGAGATCATCCTGGTGATAAATAGTGACTCCTGAATTAGCTGAAATGGCCTTGAACATTATGCCACTAAATGTAAGAGGACTAAACAGTCCATTCAAGTGCTGCATGCTATGGCGTGAGGCACCAGCACAAAAATGTGCAATACTGAGTGCCCAAAAAACACATGTGGCTAGTGCAGCCCCCCACTTAAGAGTAAGGATTACCCAACAATTATCACCTCCTTCTTTGTTAAAAAGAAGAGAGGAGTTCCAATTGCCTTTTACTCCTTAACTGCTTTAACCATCCACAAACAGATAACAGACCCTCATAGCAGGTACATTGTTATAGTCGGCATACTGAACAATGTGGACCTGACCATAGTGAACCTGTATGCCCCCAACAAGAGACAGATTCACTTCATTCAAAAGGTTCTCAGGGTGGCTACAAAGGTTAAAAAAGGGCCTTTATTGATCTGCGGATACTTGAACATTAGTCCAGATCCAACAATAGATACTAACACCAAAGCTCCCCAGCCTCCCTTGCGCCTTGGTCCCTTGCTATGGTCCCACTCCCTCTTTGATGTCTGTAGAACCCGCCAAGCAAATGAGAGGGACTATTCATACTTCTCCCCTAGACACCAAATGTACTCCAGGATTGACATTTTCTTGGTAGAACAACCCCTGTCACAATAGAAGATATTGCCCCTGTAAAGCTTACCATATCCAAACAACACCCAAAACATAATGACTATGTGTGCAGACATAACACCTTTTTAGTGGCCCATGAGCAACACTCTAAACAGATTGAGGGCTACATTGAAGACTATTTCCATACCAACACGACTGATGACATAGATAACTTTAACCTAGGGGCTGACCACAAAGTATACGTAAGAGATGCAATATCTAGACTGAGGGTCAGGTAAAAAAGAAAGAGAGAAACAAATTACTGACTCCCTTCATAAAATATAGCTCCTGGAGTCTCATAATAAAAATAGAACTACCCCTTCCCTGACTGCCTCCATAAGAGAGGAACAGAACCATAATCGCCACCTGCTTCTCTCCAAATATAAACATAATCTCAGAAAATTGAAATTGCGTTTCTACACTCAAAACAACAAAATAGGGAGTCTTCTAGCATCAAGAGTTAAAAAAACAAAAGAGACAGGTTCCGTTTATGATCCATCTGGTCACCCAAGAGCGCATTCTTGCACCAAGAGGCATTGCGAATGCATTTAAAGACTATTTTGGTGCATTATACAAATATCAAAGATGACCCAACTGTAATACACCCAAACCATAGACAAATTTTTAGATACAGTGGTCCTCCCCTCCTTTTACCCAGTACAACTCCAAAAGCTCAATTTTTCCATAGCCCTACCCAAAGTACTTAGCGCTATTAAACAGATCCCAAAGAACAAATGCCCAGGCCCAGATGGCTACTCCAATGAGTACTACCAGAAATTCTTCCATTTGCTCGCACCGCACCTAATAACCATCTTCAAGCTGCGGAAACAGGCACTTTTCCCCCCATCTACTCTCAGCACTAATTGTTACTATCCCGAAGCCTGTAAAATCCCCAACTTAAACTTCCCCAATCTCACTTCTCAATGGAGATGTAAAACTGTGTGCAAAAATCCTGGTGATCCAATAATAATAGGTGAATTATATCTGATGCAGTTTTGTGAACGCCATAAGATTCCCGCCATGTTTTTGATGGTGGTGCCTTCTTGACCCTAAACAAATTTGGATTTGGTTCATCTATTCGGCAATACAGGTCTTCTATTCCAGTCCCATTGTGTGTTTTTATCAATGCGGACCTCTCCATTTTCTTTCCCTTGTTAATGGTACACGACAGGGATGCCCATTGTCCCCCATCTTTTTTAACCTTTCCATTGAGCCCCTAGCTAAGGCGATCAGGACCTGTCCTGAAATCAGGGGCATAGAAGTAGGGCCAGTCTCCCATAAGATCACATTATTTGCTGACAACATCATCCTAATGAATGTACGGCCCTTTTCGTCCCTAGCACATTCATTTTAACTCTTAGAATCCTTTGGAAGAGTAGCATATTACAAGGTCCCTTCGGTCCCCCCAGACCAATTAAAAACACTACGGGAAACTCGCCCTCTTGATTGGCAGAGAGAGCATATTTCCTACCTAGGCATACAGCTCTCTTTGCCAACAACTGCCTTATATAAATTTAATTTCTCTCCCCTAGTCACATCAATTTCACAGGATTTGATAGAGTACTCCCAATTCATGACCTCAAGGTTTGGTAGGGCAGCTATCTACAAAATGTTAATCCTCCCAAAGTATCTATACCTTCTGAGAAACCTCCCTAAGTCCTTATTCACACAGACTAAAAAACAGCTCAGCACCTTCATATGGCAAAATAAGAAACCTGGAACCTGTGAGATCTTCTATAAGGTGTACCATAAACCTATCCTGCAGAAAGTTTATAAAATGTCTCCCCTTCACAGATGAAGAAGTCCCCTGACTCCAATTTATATCTGGAAAGTTAAAGTCTCCCATGATCACTACTGCCCCCTCCAGTGCAGCCCCCTCTATCTGTTTATATAGGTGACCCTCTATTTCCTCAAAGATACTGGGGGTCTATAAATTACACCAAAAATTATTTTCTCAAAGCTCTCCTGGCTTTGAATTTCAACTCGCAAAGTTTCAGCCTCCTCACACTCTTCCACTGTCTCAATCACAATGGCTTTTAAGTCTCTCCTGACACCACCTCATCTCCTATTTGGCCTTTCTTTCCAAAGGAGTGTAAAACCTTGAATATTAACATCCAAATCATGTGATGCATCTACTTTGCTACACCAACTACATATAACTGTTCCTCTAATACCAGGGCTTCAAGCTCAACCATTTTGCTTGTGATACTTCTGGCTTTTGTGAACATGCACTTTCATTTTCCATAGTTATTTATTTGATTTATAGTTATTTTACTGGCACATATATCCTCACTATCCTCACCTCAGGCACTCTGACTGTGATGATGTTCTTATATTTGTTATCCATTGTTTAACATAAACAACATAGAAAATATAAAACACAACACAGAACACAGATCTATGTTCCAAGCTAGTTCTGAGAAATACATTTTTGCATTGGTATTAAGGGGAGAGGGTATGAATAGTCCCTCTCATTGGCTTTGTAGCCATATCAAACCAATTCTTGTAGAAGGTTGATTCTTTATGGTGCTGGTAGAATTAACCCTGCCAAAAACTTCAGTCAGGTCGGGCAGGAGGAATATCTCCAATGTTGTTTAATTACTAGTTGCCATGAGGAGGTGGGCTATCACCATCCTATGTGAAGGTGCAAAGCCCACATCTTTGGTTGTAGTGTAATTGTTTTGTTTGTGAGATTAGATATAACTTTTTAAATTCTATTTTACAGATCTAAGATGGGGTTACAAGACCACATTATATGTAGAAGGGGTCTCCTACTGCCACAGCTATTCCAGCAACATTGTAAAGTAGAAGGAAAGATTAGGTGGAGTCATGAAGGTATATAGTACCATCTGAGGGAGGTTGCTGCCTCCTGGTGGTTTATACTTAGGAACAGAGTATATATATATATATATATATTTATATATACTGTATATATCTGTAAAGGCCTGTAGCCACTCCTTGACTGAGACAGTTTGGCCCAGGTCTCTACTACACTTTTTCAATGGTGTTGTTAGATGCATTGTGGTCTTGTTGCCAATAGCATTGTGTATACTGTCAGAAAGTCAGATGAGGAGATATTGTATTTTGAAATCAAATGGTCAAGCTGTACTGTTCCATAGGGGGTAAAGATATCATGGACAGTGGCAATACCGCTTCCCCCCCACCATCGTAAGTCAGGTTATGCATTTCTAGGAAATCCAAGGAAATTTAGTATTTCATAAAGAGGTTATCTTTTTTTAGTATTCGAGATCAGTTTGTGCCATGCCACATTTAATGTACGGACCAAGTTAAGTTGGGTTGTGGCAAAATGCCCCAGACCTTTGATCTCATAACGGCCCGTAGTGAAGAGGATCCTCTAGTCCGACCCATCTGGTCTAAAATGCATTTGAGATGATAGTCCTCCAGACTCGGTAGTCCTAGACCCCCCACCTTTCTATGTCTAGAGTATTATCATTATACTCCTAAACACCTAACATACCTTCATCTTAGCGCTGTCATCTTTAAATGACGGTTAACACCCTCCTTGACATCTTCGCAATGGCAGCTGCAAGCCTTTTAAATGCTCACATAGCCCTCATTAGTAATTCTATATTACAATCTGTCTGAGACAAACTGTAATATGGAAACATATTACACTGAACTGGAACTGTGTACTGGAAGACAGTTGTATTGCAGTATATTGTATCCCCTAGGGTTCAAATATCGTAGAGGAAAGAAGTGCAGAAATTGTTTTCATATGGCATTATGCATTTAAAGAGCCCCTGAGGTAGCAGAACAGTGGAAACGCCCATGAAGTGATCACATTTCAGGAAACTACACACTTCAAAAAATTTTAATTAAAAAAATTAAAGGGGTAAAAATAGAATTTTGACCCCACATTTGTTTGGCCAAAGCTGATGCACAGTAAATGAAATGGAAACATAGAATAGAGAAGATTCAGAATGAACAAGGAGAGACGGTAGAAAGATCAGAACCAGTGTGTAAAGTCTTTGAAAAATTGTACACATCTCAATTAAAGGGGTTGTCCGAGAGTTCTGAAAAAAACTAAAGGTGGCCAGGAGGGGTCCTACTCACCTTCCGGTGCCCTCCGGTATCCAGCGCTGCTGTCGCTCCTGTCCGGGCGCCATGTAAACAAACATGTATTCATTCAAACATGTGTACATGGATTCAGCTTCTGGCCGGCCGTGGCGGGCACGCCTACCCGGCCCTATTCACAGCATTGTGAATGCGGGCCGGAAGGTTGTTGGGTCCGGCCGGAAGCTGAGTCCAGATACCGGAGGGCACCGGAAGGTGAGTAGAACTTTATTTTTTTAAGCAGCGCCCTCCCGGCCACCCTTAGTTTTTTTTTTCAGAACTCGGACAACCCCTTTAATGTTGCTGTGCAGGACATACAGAGATACCTTAGTAAAGTAACTCTACCATGGTTAACACAAGAACAGAGGGAGGTATTGACAGCCAACTGATACTCAGGCAATAAATCTATATCTGGCAATACAAGTCCGGGCTCATATGGTTTGCCATTTAAAATATATAGGGGGTGTGGGCGTTATCCTTCTGATGCTTCTGGAAGTGTTAAAAGTAGGAATTGGGGGGAAAACTCCTAGTTCTCCTTCCCCAAAAATATAAGAATGTATTGCAATGTGGGTCAATGTGGACCAATATCATTGCTGACTGCTGATATAAAAATGATTGTTTAGAGCTCTTGCTTTGATACTGCAAAAGCTCATGATGTATATTATTCATGCAGATCAAACCAGTTTTATTCCAGTAGGTTGATCAACTTAAATAGACTGTTCTTGAATATACAGTTTGGAGAGTAAGAGGGCAACTGTTCAATCCTGTCTTTAGATGCTGCTAAAATATTTGACAGACTGGAGTGGACCTTCTTATGGGCAGTGGTGGCTAGATGTAGTATTTGGCTCTTTTACAGATGCTGCTATATGAGACACAACCCTGTGATAGGGTTGTGGCTGTCGTAGTGACTGGTAGTGATGGTGCCGCATGACATCGTAGCGACTGATGTCATGCCGCACCATCACTAAGGTGCCACCATCACATTTAAGGGGTTGACACTTGCGATAAGTGCCAGCACCAATCGTGGGTGTCAGCTGCATGTTTGCTTCAGCATGTGAGCCCATTCAATACATTGGTAACCGACATGTGACATACAGTTACATCACATCTTTGAAGAGGTTAAGACTTCTTATTCAGCATTAGACTTCTAGTAAATCTGTCTTAGTATGTTTAACCGGTTTCCTGTTTTTTCATTTCCATTTTTCACTCCCCACCTTCAAAAATCTATAACTTTTTTATTTTTACACGTAAAGAGCTGTGTGACGGCCTGTTTTTTGCGTAACAAATTGCACCTCATAGTAATGGTATTAAATATTCCATGCCATGTACTGGGAAGCGGGGAAAAAATTCCAAAGGCAGTGAAAATGGTGAAAAAACGTATTTGCGCCATTTTTTTGTGGGCTTGGATATTATGGCTTTCACTGAGCGCCCCAAATGACAAGTCTACTTTATTCTTTGGGTTATTACGATTACGGGGATCCCAAATTTGCATGGGTTTTATACTGTTTTCATACATTTACAAAAATTAAAACCTCCTGTAGAATTTTTTTTTTTGATTTTGCCATCTTCTGGCGCTAATAACTTTTTTATATTTTGTTGTACGGAACTGCGGGTGGTGTCATTTTTTTGTGAAATTTGATAATATTTTCAATGATATAATTGTTAGGACTGTACGACCTTTTGATCACTTTTTATAGATTTTTTTATATTTTTCAAAATGGCTAAAAAGTGCCATTTTCGACTTTGGGCGCTATTTTCCGTTACGGGGAAATATATTAACTTTTTTTTCAATGCGTTTAAGCATTGAAAAAAACGTTAATATATTTTGATAGATCGGGCATTTTCGGACGCGTCGATACCTAATGTGTTTATCATTTTTACTGTTTATTTATATTTATGTCAGTTCTAGGGAAAGGGTGGTGATTTGAATATGCTCATGGGCTGAGCCCTCTCCATGCAGCGGGACCTGGCCGCCGCCGTGAATACACAGCGGGCGGTCACTAACCAGTTAAGAAAGGTTTCTATGAGGAAATGCAAAACTTTTGTAGACAAATGACAATACAATATCAAAATACTGTATGGCCATACTACGAAATTGCTGAACTTACAATATCTTTCTGCTATCCGCAATATGTTGCAACACATCACAAAGACATAATCTGATCTGAGCGATACATATAAAAGATAACCAACAAGATCTTTGTCCTTTCAGTGTCCATGGAAACTATAATTTTGCATTGAAATCATGATTATTGGCAGTGCTAAACATATTTCTTCTCTGCAGGCAACAAAACATTCTAATAAGATTTAAAATTATATTATTCTGTGTAATTTAACGTCAAAATTTAGCAGCAATAGGTATACACTCATGTGGGGATGTGGTCACATCAGAAAATTTACATTTTCGATCTGTAATAGGTGTTGATTAGACCAGCCCATCAATAAAATTTTTAGGGAAGTGGTGCAAATAGCGCAACATTTTATATACCATATATACTCAAGTATAAGCCTAGTTTTTCAGCACACAATTTGTTCTCAAAAACTCTAACTCGGCTTATACTTGAGTCAAGAAAAAATTTGTATAAACTCACCTTTCCGATGTCACCCATAGTTCCTATGCATGTTTCGATGCGCTGGTGCTGCCGCGGGTCCTTTTTCCGCTCCTCTTCGGGTCCTCTTGCGATGCCGGCAGCTCAGAAACAATGATGTTGGCAAGCAGCTGACCTAATTCTGTGTGCCGGCCGAGCACGAAGACCCGAAGAGGAGCAGAAGAATCCAAAGAGGACCAAAGGACCAGAGGCAGCATCGGAGACAGACTGGCCAGGCTATATACTACAGGGGCTGGCAGGCTATTCACTACAGGGGCTGGTAGGCTATATACTACAGGGGTCTTGCTGGCTATATACTGGGAGGCTGTGACCAATGCATTTCCCACCCTCAAGTCAATAGGTTTTCCCAGTTTTTTTGTGTTGAAATTAGGGGTCTCGGCTTATACTCGGGTCGGCTTATACTCGAGCATATACAGTACTCACTCCACATGGATAGATACCTAAACAATATTTTAACATCACAATCATGCACAGAATATATAATAAAGTATTTAATATTCATTGGAAATACCCCTGTCTCTTCAATGTGTTATAAATTAAATACAATACATTACAATATAACATTATTGATCCCCGAGAGGAAATTCCGGCATTTGTTACACAGTTAGTGATAGACTTAACCTTACAGATACATAAATACATTTTGACAGGCACATTACTACATGTTGCTAGTTTCTTAGTTGTATACAGTTACAGGACAATGCGATACAGCACAATGGAGGTTACATGACCACATTACATTACATATGGGGAAACAAGGTACAAAAAACTATATCAGTCACAATAACAAATAGACACAGGCTAAGCAGACTTGCATAGGGGTTCCTGTGCGGCGCTAATAGTGTTTTGGTAAAATAATGTGTGCTGCTGTTGGTTTCACAGAAGAGACACTGCCCATAGCTCCACTTTTACAGATACTGGCGCTGAAGCTGCCTGGTGCTGGTTACCACTGGAGCCTTGGTACAGTGTTCCACCTGCCTTGTGGTAAGGTACTTGCTCTGATCACTTGCATTTCAGGTGCTCCAGTTAAGTGGTGTTCATGGCTGCCAGGTTCTGGTTCTGGTGCCCTGTTGCAACCAGGAGTGTGGCATGGAGGGAGATGTAGGGGGGTGATAGGGTGAGAGTGCCAAGCTGGTGCCACAGGGAACTAATGCACAGACAGCAACCTACAGCGGCGACATCTTGACAGTGCATCTTTCTAAGTGCCACTACAAGTCCACAAAATTTAGAGTGGGAAGGCGATGCTGGAAAGTGGTAATTGTGCTCTTCAGATAAGTTCTTACAGATAAAGGGGCAGATTTACTTACCTGGTCCATTCGCGATCCAGGATTCGTGTCTTCCGGCGATTCACTAAGGTAGTTCTCCCGATGTCCACCAGGTGTCGCTGCTGCGCTGAATTCTGTTGGAGTTCACTGAAGTTCACCAAGCCAGGCCGGGTGCAGGTAAGTGCGTGTCAAGCGACACATTTTTTTTTTAAATACACGGTTTCTCCGAATCCGAGGGGTTTTCGGCGTAAAACTGTAAAATTCGGGTAACCCGATGTAAAAATGCAATTCGGGCCCTTAGTAAATGACCCCCAAAGTCGCTTTGCATGCACTGGGTAGACCTCGGTCAGGTGTGACCTGTAGTCTGCAATTTATACATCCAGGACAATTTAGTTTAACCCCTTAACGCTGAAGCCACTTTTCACCTTCCTGACACGTCCCATTTTTTAAAATCAGCCCTGTGTCACTATAAGTGGTCATAACTTCGGTGAAAATTTCGAAAAATTCGCAATTTTCGCAATTCAAAATGTTCTACTTTTTCCACACATAGTCATAACCCCAAAAAATGTAATAACTAACATTCACTGAATGTCTACTTTATGACTCAGTGGTTTTTTATGCATACTCTTATCTTTGTAGGATGTTATGGGGCTTTGAACTTTAGGTGCGATTTTTCATATTTTCATTAAAAAAAGCTAATTCGCTATTTGGATGCCTGCTCAGGTTTGAAGTCACTTTGGACAGGCCTAAAAAAGTAAAAACCCCATAATTCCTCCATATAGAACGAACTACACCCCTCAACGTACATAAACCAACTTTTATGAAGTTTGTTAACCCTTTAATTGGTTTACAGGGGTTAAACAAAACGGATGCAATTTTGAAAGTTAAATTTTTTTGGCAGAATGAATGGTTTTTTCATAAAGTACAATTCTCAGTGGATAAAATACCAAACGCTCACAAATTGATACCCATCTCTCCCGTGTATAACATCCCCCATATGTGGTGGTAACCTGCTGTAGGGGCACACCGCCAGGCCATCGAGTGGGAGCTGCGCCATTCAGAGTAGATTATGCTTGTCCCTTATAATGGCTATACAATTTTATTTTTTGGCAATTTGGACATATAGGGCTATTTTTTGAACATGAATGCACTTACAATACTCATTTTTAGTGGTCGGTAGCTGTTTTTGATGAGGTTTTATTAACTCTTAATGTGGATGAAAAACAAAATTGTCAATTTGGGGTTTCTTTTTTTTGTTATTTTGGGGGTCGTACACCATACACTAAACATACTAATATATTTTTATTCTATGATCACTGCAATTACGGTGATACCTCATTTATATAGTTTTTTTTATATATTTTACATTTTGATCACTTTTTGGTACAAATTTTTGTGTTAGCTCGGATTTTATGAAAATTTACATTTTGGCAGTTTTTTGCGGGTTTGTTTTTACGACGTTCACCGTACAGGTCCAATAATGTTTCTGACTTATTGTAAAGATTGTTATGGACGTGGCAATACCAAATATGTGGGGGGTTTTGGTGATTTTCAGGTTTTTTTTACTTTATTAGATATAGGGAATGTTTGTGTTTAACTTTTTCTCTTTACTTTTACAGGTTAGCTTGAACAAGTGATCCACTGATCACTTGTTCAAGCTATTCTTCACCTAATACAGTGTAATACAGATGTATTACACTGTATTATGTGACACACTGAGCATGCTGCGCATGCTCAGTGTGTCACAGCCGGGTCCTGCCAGAAGGCAGGACCCAGCTCCCCAGAAGGAGATTGCGCAGCCCCGGGCACTGGCAGTCCCGGGGCTGCGATCGGAGGCACTTACACCCCCCGGTAAGCGCCGCGGGGGGGTCCGATTACAGTCAAATGCCCCTGACACGCCGAGTTCAGCGGAACCACGGCGTGTTAGGGGTTAACACCCGTGATCGGAGAAATCTCCGATCGCGGTTGTTAGAGGCGGGTGTCGGCTATAATATATAGCTGACACCCGCAGCTTCTGGTGCAGGCTCCGTTCTGGAGCCGGCGCCAGAAGCATGACGTATTATTACTGCATTTTGCGGGAACGCACCTCCCGCCATGCAGTAATAGTACGTCAAATGTCGGTAAGGGGTTAAACTACCAGGTGTAAAGTGGGTTGAGAGACAGAGAAAGGAGTCAGGACTTCTCCAGAAAGCAGAAGGCATTGGTTATGCATTCACACATAGAAATAAACTTGAAAGGTGCAAAGGTGAAAAAATAATACTACAAGAGATGCTGGAACTTTTGCTGCTGAATTAAGCAGACATACCTGAGGATGAGAGAAATTAGAGATGGTGCAACCAGGTGAAAGTGATGACATTTGAAGATAATAATGGAGTGCAAGGCCAAAATAGCTTTACTTAGGAAGATGCAATGGGTTAAATAAAGTTTTTGATATTATAGGCAAAAGAATAATTTTGCAAGGTTTGACATTTGCTTTTCCTTAGATAGTTTTACCTACCGTATTTATATACTACATTTTATCATATTCATCCACAGATTACACATGGATAGATCTAGTGGTTCCACTCCATATTTAATATAGTAAATAGTGAAAAACAAGGGTACACCTATATTCACACAAGAGCTGCTCGTGTCCATTATCCACAGATCCATAGCCCTTTTATGACTATGTGATATTTCAGTTTTTGTTTAATAAATGTACAAAAATATATACATTTCTGTTATTTTCTGTAAAGATAGGGTGCAGAGTATACATTAATGAGAAAAAAATACATAGAAGTGGTGTTAAATTTTGGGGGACTTAATTAGCTGTTCTAGTCCACAAGTCTAGATGGAGAACAGAAGGGAAAGGGCTTTATGAGAAACTAATAAAGGTGAAGAGATGCTATGTGAGTGATAGACACTGAAGATGTGGTTATACAGGTATGAGGAAATCAAGTAAAGGGTCAGATTTGTGATGCCAAAAGATTATAGGGGTTGTATCTTGAGAGAATGGTCAAAAGTATTAATGGCAGAGACCCATGGACATGTGTGAAGCAGTTTTGGAAAAAAGCATCAATGGTATTCTAATTTTGAACAACCCTTTTTAAACAGAAAGAGCCTTCAACATGTTAGATCACTAAGGCAATCATTCTGCAGGGGTTGTGGCTGCTGCCATTTTAAATATTCTTTCGGTGTGTTCCATCGTATGTCTGTGTTCACAAACTAGTGTCGTCTAGCAGACTTGACACCTTTCACATAGATAAGTTGCCCTTCCAACACGTAATATGTCTCAGTGTTTTAAAAGTGCTTTCTTAAAGAGCTTCATTATAAAAACAGAAGTATATACAAAAATACAAGGAGGGTGTCCTACTCAAAGCTAATAGGCTGATGGCACAAGACCACGATCTGGCCAAATTTCATGAGTTAATAGCTGGTCACCAATATACTATCAGTTACAAAGTGTACAGTCCAGAAAGGGCAACCCTTTTATGAATTGGATTTTATGTTAGGAGATAAAAAGGTCTTATTGACTAGGATGGCCTCATTACTTGCATGTTGAAATAAGCTTCAATTGAATTGTGACCTATAAGTGCCCAACCTATTATTTACTGTGGGTGTTTCACTGATGGATTTGATGGATTCAATTAAGAATTAGTTTTCAGTCTAACAATATTGTGGATTAAAGAACATGTACTGCGGATGGAAATAAAGTACCTATTTTATGCTCTCTAATTACAAAGCTTTTGTTGCGTGAAAAAAAATAAAAAAAATAAAAAGCAATCAAGCTCATTTTCAGCATATAGCAACACATAAATTGCTACATGTTTGATGCTATTTGAAGAATGTTTCCCTGATCTGAGTTTATTTATAGCACTGGTGTAGCCTGGTTACAATTGCGTGTGTGCATTTATAATACTTTATTAGTATGTATCTCTCTACTCAGCACACACACAGCCAGAATAGTCATTATAAAGAGGTTTATTATGTACAAAAGAATTTCCTCCAAAGAAGCACCTATAAATAAAACCTGGACAAAGCATGACACTGTGGCATCTGTGGGTGAGTGGCACTCACACTATGACAGGTATCCATAGGAAGAGCCCAGGACACAGTAAATATGGGCAAGAATGCACTGTGCCTTACTGCACCATGACCATGCACAATAGCACTTAATGAATTACATTGTACTAAATAGCTTGTTTCTGTATTATCAGACTGAGGAAAACAACTTGCCTGAGTATATTTCTGATTTTTTAGACGTTCTGATGTTTTTGAGTCTTTGGCCCCACACGGTCTTTTAATACTATGGAGTTGATATCTTTCTGGGGTCTATGTATCCCAACAGAAACATTTTCAATTTATTGCAACTTTACAGGCTGTTACATTGTGCAAGGAGCATCCCCCCCCCCCCACTGTGTTCTGAAACTTCCTTTGTTGCTATGAGATAAAAGCAAGCAAATTGATTGGGACTGCTGAAGGAGCAGGGATGATAATAATGCTGTGACCCCGCAATATAGTTCCTCATGCTGTGGTGACCCCAAACCATGCAACTCGCAGTAAAAACACAGTAAAATTGCGGCTCCAATGGTTTTAGGCGACCCCCGGTTTTGATCGTTTGACCCCCACTGGGGTCCCGACCCACAGGTTGAGAACCACTGGTCTAACAGCCTGATAAGCTAGAACACAGAGGGTTAAGATGCCCGGATCTATGAGTAAGTACCCCTGGTTTATCATTCTTGGTTTTGATGGTTTTGAACTAGATATGAATTGCCATTTATTGTGGAAGTTGACACTTTTGAGTTAAGGGTAGGAGCCGGCTTGTTGCAGGGTTCAAAAACACATAAAATATTTTTCGGGCTATAAGGCGCACTGGAGTATAAGGCGCTCCATCAATAAATGCCTGCTAAAATGTCTAGGTTCATATATAAGGCACACTGGACTATAAGGTGCACCTGATTATAAGGATGAATGACCAGAAGGTGGCAGACCTGTGCACAGTTCAAGGCAGCTGTTGTCTGTAAGTAAGGTTTGTATATAAGGCGCACTGGACTATAAGGCGCACCTTTTGATTTCTGAGAAAATCAAAGGATTTCTTGTGCACCTTATAGTCCAAAAAATACGGTACTAATCTACAGCCAGTGGCTTTCTTCTTAAGAAAGAAACATTAACAATTTGAAAAATTGTGAACTCTTGGACTCTAAATAGGCATTTGAGGAATGGAGACACTTCCTTGAGGGGGGCAAACACCAATATGATGATTACTGACCATAAGCGGCTTTCCCCTTACAAGATTTCTTTACTTGTTTTAATTTTAATCGTGCATAACTTCCTCAGATACCCTCTCTCACAGGTTTTCGAGCAATACTCCAGAGATGATTCTTGAAAAAGCCTGCCCCCTCTGTAGTATATAGCCAGCTTGCCCCCCTGTGGTATATAGCCAGTCTGCCCCCTGTAGTTTAAAGGCAGCCTGCCCCATGCAATATTTAGCCAGCCTGCCCCCTTGTAGTATATAGCCAGCTAGCTCCCTTGTAGTATATAGCCTGCCCTCCCTGGATTATATAGCCAGCTTGCCCCCAGTAGTATACAGCCAGTTTGCCCTCCTCAGTAAACAGCCAGCCTCTCCCCCCCCCCAGTAGTGTATAGCCTGCCCTCCCTGTATTATACAATCAAAGCAGTGCAGCAGGTAAATCCATGCTCACAGTACAAAAAAAAGCATGACAGATACCTGGTTCTCTGTTATTATACAGGTGACAGTCTTCTTATTCCACTTTTGGAATCTGCCATTGGTTTCCATGGAGACAAGGCATCTAAATATGTTCTTTCTCCTTTCTATGTTTGTCTCCTCTCCACAAGACTAGTGAGCATGGATGAAAAAATAAGCTGAGCATTTTGAGAAGAAAAAATTATTTTGATATACATGTAAAACACTTTGTTTTAGTATTTAATTCTGATTACTATTTAGTTATGTCATTTATTGGTATAGACTCGAAGGAGGTATTTCTATTTTTTTGATACAAAAACAGCTAAAATTTGTCATCAATGTCATCAAAGGGGAGCAGTTTTAAAGCTGTTAAAATCCACAGGAATAAAGGGTATGTTAAGGAAATCTTACCTCAAAATCAATCATTATAAAACAGTGACACTACTCAAGACAGGCTACATGATTGGTGGTTATCTTCTATATGTGGTTATCCAGGGCCTTCTTCATTCTAAAAAACTTTTAAAATTATGCTAGTGAGCCGAAGGGCACCTGGGGGTGTTAGCTTCAGCCACTTATAAACGTAATCCAACACGTCATCACAAGTATAAAGAGACACATACAGATAAAAGCAATTAAAAGATGTTGCACAGGCAAAACAACCCCCCTAGAGGGTGAGAGATCAAAGTCCCAAACCCAGGGGTAACCCACATCAATGTCATCAAAGGGGAGCAGTTTTAAAGCTGTTAAAATCCACAGGAATAAAGGTTTATTTTAACCCCTTAACGCTCTGCGCCGTAGCTCTACGGCGCAGAGGTATGAGGAGTGTATGAAGAGGGCTCACGGGCTGAGTCCTCTTCATACAAAGGTGGGGGTTGTTGCATATTGCAGCAAACCCCCACCGCTAATAACCGCGGTCAGTGCTTGCACCGATCGCGGCTATGAACCCTTTCAACGCCGTCGGCAAAGTCGCGGCTATTAACCCTTTCAACGCCGTCGGCAAAGTCGCCGGCGGCGTATAAAAGACGGCGGCGCGCGGGCGCCGCCATCTTTATTGCGATCGCCGCGCCCCCGAACGTCATCGGGGGCGGCGATCGGTTGCCATGCCCCCCCCCTCATCCTCATAGACTGTAAGCACTTGTGTCACTCCCTCATCCTCATAGACTGTAAGTGATAGGGTAAGATTTAAGATATCCTCTTTTAGTGTGTGTTGGCTGTGTTTCTAATCAAGAAGCATGCAAAGAATGAACAAATTGCTGATGTAAGATTTGCTAATGCTGTTGCCCGGGGCAAAAATCAGCACTGCGCAGGTTTATTAGGTTTCACAAAACTATATAGAAAAACAAGAGAGAAACAGAAGGGGAGGAGCGTTCCCAGTTTATGAAGTCTCTTGATTGGAGAACTTCCCCGCTGTCGCACATTGACGTCAGGTCCGCATTCCTAAGCTTCAAAACTTTTTTGTCTCTGCGCCATTGTGAGTTCCTTGTTTCTATTACAGAACTTTTTAGGAAAATAAGACAAGTAGAAATGACAGGATTTGATCTATCAGGTTGGTTTACCTTAACAGTCCCCCCTAAATCCTGGAATTTCTCTCAGCTGCTATTGGTCTAGAAGAACCTACAGACCTGCCCATATGTGCATCGCTCTCCTCTTCACCAGTTGGATGACAGCAGACCCCTGTTGGGTGCACCCCCATTTAGTCGACTTTCACATATGGGAATCTAATCCCTACCCTACCTCTCCCTACTCCAGGGGCTGTTTGATATGTTTCAGGGGGGGTTGATCTCAGAGCGATATCTTCATTATGCAAATTTAGGAAACTTGAGTAAGGGGTCAAGAGCAAAATCACAATCCTTAACGCTCTGCGCCGTAGCTCTACGGCGCAGAGGTACAGGGAGTGTATGAAGAGGGCTCACGGGCTGAGTCCTCTTCATACAAAGGTGGGGGTTGTTGCATATTGCAGCAAACCCCCACCGCTAATAACCGCGGTTGGTGCTTGCACCGATCGTGGCTATTAACCCTTTCAAAGTCGCCGGCGGCATTTAAAAGACGGCGGCGCGTGGGCGCCGCCATCTTTATTACGATCGCCGCGTCCCCGAACGTCATCGGGGGGCGGCGATCGGTTGCCATGGTAGCCTCGGGTCTTCGTTTGACCCGAGGCTTAAGGGCTTTTGCAGATTCGTTACAATGAGATAGTGGCTCATTGTAATGAATGAGCTGCAAAAATGCCATATACTGCAATACAGAAGTATTATATGTGTACATGATTCAGCTCTGGCACGGCCGTGGCGGGCACGCTACCCGGCCCTATTCACAGCATGTGAATGCGGGACGGAAGGTGTCGGGTCCGGCCGGAGCTGAGTCAGATACGGAGGGCACCGGAAGGTGAGTAGAACTTATTTTTAAGCAGCGCCCTCCGGCCACCCTTAATTTTTTTTCAGACTCGGACAACCCCTTTAATGTTGCTGTGAAGGACTACAGAGATACCTTAGAAAGTAACTCTACCAGGTTAACAACAGAAAGAGGGAGGTATTGACAGCCAACTGATAATCAGGCAATAATCATTTCTGGCATACAAGTCGGGCTCATATGGTTTGCCATTAAAAATTAGGAGGTGTGGGCGTTATCCTTATGATGCTTCGGAAGTGTTTAAAAGTAGGAATGGGGGAAAACTCCTAGTTCTCCTTCCCCAAAAAATAAGAATGTTTGCAATGGGGGTCAATGTGGACCAATATCATGTGCTGACTGCTGATATAACAAAATGATTGTTTAGAGCTCTTGCTTGATACGAAAAGCTCATGTGTATATATTCATGCAGATCAAAACCAGTTTTATTCCAGTAGGTTGATCAAACTAAATAGACTGTTTTGAATCTACGTTTGGAGAGTAAGAGGGCAACTGTTCAATCCTGCTTTAGATGCTGCTAAAATATTTGACAGACTGGAGGGACCTTCTTATGGCAGTGGGGTAGAGTAGTATTGGCTCTTTTACAGATGCTGCTATATGAGACACAAACCCTGTGATAGGGTTGTGGCTGTCGATGTGACTGGTAGTATGGTTGCGCATGACCTCGTAGCGACTGATGTCAGCCGCACCATCACTAAGGTGCCACATCACATTTAAGGGGTTGACATTGCGATAAGTGCCAGCACCAATCGGGGTGTCAGCTGCAAGTTTGCTTCAGAATGTGAGCCATCAATACATTGAGTAACCGACATGGGACATACATTACATCACATCTTGAAGAGGTTAAGACTTCTTATTCAGCATTAGACTTCTAGTAAATCGTCTAGGATGTTTAAACGGTTTCTGTTTCATTTCAATTTTTCAATCCCCACTTCAAAAATCTATAACTTTTTTATTTTTTACACGTAAGGCTGTGTTGACGCCTTTTTTGCGTAAACAAATTGCACCTCAATAGTATGTATTAAATATTCCATGCATGTACTGGGAAGCGGGGAAAAAAAATTCCAAGGCAGTGAAAAATGTGTGAAAAAAGTATTTGCGCCATTTTTTTGTGGGCTTGGATATTATGGCTTTCACTGAGCGCCCCAAATGACAAAGTCTACTTTATCGTTGGGTTAGTACGATTACGGGGATCCCAAATTGCATGGGTTTATAATGTTTCATACATTTACAAAAATTAAAAACCTGTAGAATTTTTTTTTCATTTGCCATTTCTGCGCGCTAATAACTTTTTTATATTTGTTGCGGAACTGGGGTGGTGTCATGTTTTGTGAAATTTGATAATATTTTCAATGATATAATTGTTAGGACGGTACGACCTTTTGATACACTTTTTATAGATTTTTTATATTTTTCAAAATGGCAAAAGTGCCATTTTCGACTTTGGGCAGCTATTTCGTTACGGGAATATATTAACTTTTTTTCAATGCGTTTAAGCATTGAAAAAAACTGTATATATTTTGAAGATCGGGCATTTTCGGACGCGTCGATTAATAATGTGTTTATGATTTTTCTGTTATTTATATTTATGGTCAGTTCTAGGGAAAGGGTGGTGATTTGATATGCTCATGGGCTGAGCCCTCTCCATGCAGCGGACGCGCCGCCGCCGTGAATACACAGCGGGGCGGTCACAACAGTTAAGCAAGGTTTCTATGAGGAAATGCCAAAACTTTTGTAGACAAATGACAATACATATAAAATACTGTATGGCCATACTACGAAATGCTGAATTTTACAATATCTTTTGCTATGCAATATGTTGCAACACATCACAAGACTAATCTGATCTGAGCGATACATATAAAAGTAACCAACAAGATCTTTGTCCTTTCAGTGTCCATGGAAACTATAATTTGCATTGAAATCATGATTATTGGCAGTGCTAAACATATTCTTCTCTGCAGGCAACACAACATTCTAATAAGATTTAAAATTGTATTATTTGTGTAATTTAACGTCAAATTTAGCAAGCAAAGGTATACACTCATGTGGGGATGTGGTCAATCAGAAAATTTACATTTTCGATCTGTAATAGGTTGATTAGACCACCCATCAATAAAATTTTTAGGGAAGTGGTTGCAAAGAGAGCAACAATTTTATATACCATATATACTCAAGTATAAGCCATAGTTTTCAGCACACATTTGTTCTCAAAAAACTCTAAACCGGCTATACTTGAGTCAAGAAAAGATTGTCTAAACTCCACCTTTCCGATGTCACCCATAGTTCCTATGCATGTTTCGATGCGCTGGTGCTGCCGCGGGTCCTTTTCGCTCCTCTCGGGATCCTGCGATGCCGGCAGCTCAGAAACAATGATGTTGGCAAGCAGCTGACCTAATTTCTGGTGCGACGAGCACGAAGACCGAAGAGGAGCAGAAGAATCCAACGAGGACCAAAGACCCGAGGCAGCACGGAGACAGACTGGCCAGGCTATATATACAGGGGCTGGCAGGCTTTCACTACAGGGGCCGGTAGGCTATATATACAGGGTCTTGTGGCTATATACTGGGAGGCCGTGACCACATGCATTCCACCCTCAAGTCAATAGGTTTCCCAGTTTTTTTGTGTTGAAATAGGGGTCTCGGCTTATACTCGGGTCGTGGCTTACATCGAGTATATACAGTACTCACTCCACATGGGATAGATAACTAACAAATTTTAACATCACAATCATGCCACAGAATAAATAAAGTATTTAATATTCATGGAAATAACCCTGTCTCTTCAATGTGGATAAATTAAATACAATACATTACTATAACATTATTGATCTCCGAGAGGAAATTCCGGCATTTTGTACACAGTAGTGATAGACTTAACCTTACAGATACTAAATACATTTTGACAGGCACATTACTACATGTGCTAGTTTCTTAGTTGTATACAGTTACAGGGACAATGCGATTACAGCACAAGGAGGTTACATGACCACATTACATTACATATGGGGAACAAGGTACAAAAAAACTATTCAGTCACAATAACATAGACACAGGCTAAGCAGACTTGCATAGGGGTCGCGTGCGGCGCTAAGTAGTTTTTTGGTAAAAAATGTGTGCTGCTGTTGGTTTCACAGAAGAGACAGTGCCCATAGCTCCACTTTTACAGATACTGGCGCTGAAGCGCCTGGTGCTGGTTACCACCCTGGAGCCTTGGTACAGTGTCCACCTGCTTGTGGTAAAGGTAACTTGCTCTGATCACTTGCATTTCAGGTGCTCCAGTTAAGTGGTGTCATGGCTGCCAGGTTCTGGTTCTGGTGCTCTGTTGCAACAGGAGTGTGAAATGGAGGGAGTGTAGGGGGGTGATAGGAGTGAGAGTGCCAAGCTGGTGCCACAGGGAACTAATGCACAGACAGCAACCTACGGGCGACATCTTGACAGGCATCTTTTAATGCCACTACAAGGTCCACAAAATTTAGAGTGGGAAGGCGATGCTGGATAGTGGTAATTGTGCTTTCAGCTAAGTTCTTACAGATAAAGAGGCAGATTTACTTACTGGTCCATTCGCGATCCAGGATTCGTGTCTTCCGCGATTCAACTAAGGTAGTTTCCCGATGTCAACCAGGTGTCGCTGATGCGCCTGAATTCTGTTGGAGTTCAAGGAGTTCACAAGCCAGGCCGGTGCAGGTAAGTTGTCAAGCGACACAATTTTTTTTAAATACACCGGTTTCTCCGAATCGCGAGGGTTTTCGGCTGTAAACTGTAAAATTCGGGTAAACTCGATGTAAAAATGACAATTCGGGCACATAGTAAATGACCCCAAAGTCGCTTTGCATGCAACTGGGGAGACAGCGGTCAGGTGTGACATGTAGTCTGCAATTTATACATCAGGACAATTAGTTTAACCCTTAACGTGAAGCCACTTTCACCTTCTGACACAGTCCCATTTTAAAATCAGCCCGTGTCATATAAGTGGTCATAACTTCGGTGAAAATTTCGAAAAAAATTCGCAATTTTCGCAATTCAAAATGTTCTACTTTTCCACACATAGTCATAACCCCAAAAAATGTAATAACTAACATTCACCGAATGTCTACTTTATGACTCAGTGGTTTTTCATGCATACTCTTATCTTTGTAGGATGTTATGGGGGCTTTGAACTTTTAGGTGCGATTTTTCATATTTTCATTTAAAAAACTAAATTGGCAGTGATGCATGATCACTGTTCAAGCTATTCTTCACCTAATACAGTGTTATACAGATGTATACACTTGTATTATGTGAACACTGAGCATGGCTGAGCATGCTCAGTGTGTCACAGCCGGGTCCTGCAGAAGGAAGGACCCAGCTCCCCGGAAGGAGATTGCGCAGCCCGGACACTGGCGTCCCGGGGTTGCGATCGGAGGCACTTACACCCCCCAGTAAGCGCCGCGGGGGGTCCGATTACAGTCAAATGCCCGAGCACGCCGGGTCAGCGCGACCGCGGCGTGTGTAGGGTTAACACCCGTGATCGGAGAAATCTCCGATCGCGGTTGTTAGAGGCGGTGTCGGCTATAATATAGCCAAAACACCGCAGTCTTATGGTGCAGGCTCGTTCTGGAGCCGGCGCCAGAAGCAATGACGTATTATTACTGCATTTTGCCGGGAACGCACCTCCGCCATGCAGTAATAGTACGTCAATGTCGAGACAGGGTTAAAACTACCAGGTGTAAGTGGGTTGAGAGACAGGAAAGGAGTCAGGACTTCTCCAGAAAGCAGAAGGCATTGGCTATGCATTCAGCACATAGAAATAACTTGAAAGGTGCAAAGGTGAAAAATAAACTACAAGAGATGCTGGAACTTTTGCTGCTGAATTAAGAGACATACCTGAGGATGAGAGAAATTAGAGATGGTGCACCAGGTGAAAGTGATGACATTTGAAGATAATAATGGAGTGCAAGGCCAAATAGCTTTACTAGGAAGATGCCATGGTTAAATAAAGTTTTTGATATTATAGGCAAAGAATAATTTGCAAGGTTTGGACATTTGCTTTTCCTTAGATAGTTTTACCTACCGTATTTATATACTACATTTTATTCATATTCATCCACAGATTACACATGGATGATCTAGTGGTGTCCACTCATATTTAATATAGTAAATAGTGAAAACAAGGGTACACCATATTCACACAAGAGCTGCTCGTGCATTATCCACAGATCCATAGCCCTTTAAGACTATGTGATATTTCAGTTTTGTTAATAAATGTGCAAAAAAAATATATACAGTTCTGTATTTCTGTAAATAGGGTGCAGAGGATACATTAATGAAAAAAATACATAGAAGTGGTGTTAAATTTTGGGGGATTAATTAGCTGTTCTAGTCACAAGTCTAGAGGAGAACAGAAGGGAGGGCTTTGAGAAAGAAACTAAGAAAGGTGAAGAGAGATGCTATGTGAGTATAGGACACTGAAAGATGTGGTGGTATACAGGTATGGGGAAATCAAGTAAAAGGTACAGATTTGTGATGCCAAAAGATTATAGGGGTTGTATTGAGAGAATGGTCAAAAGTATTAATGGCAGAGGCCATGGACATGTGGTGAAGCAGTTTTGGAAAAAAGCATCAATGGTATTCTAATTTTGAACAACCCTTTTTAAATAGAAAGAGCCTTCAACATGTTAGATCACTAAGGCAATCATTCTGCAGGGGTTGTGGCTGCTGCAATTTTAAATATTCTTCGGTGTGTTCCATCGTATGTCTGTGTTCACAAAACTAGTGTCGTCTAGCAGACTGACACCTTTCACATAGATAAGTTGCCCTTCCAACACACGTAATATGTCTCAGTGTTTAAAAGTGCTTTCTAAAGAGCGTCATTATAAAAACAGAAAGTATATACAAAAAACAAGGAGGGTGTCCTACTCAAAGCTAATAGGCGATGGCACACAGACACAGATCTGGCCAATTTCATGAGTAATAGCTGGTCACCAATATAATATCAGTACAAAGTGTACAGTCCAGAAAGGGCAACCCTTTATGATTGGATTTTATTTAGGAGATAAAAAGGTCTTATTGACTAGGATGGGCCTCATTACTTGCATGTTGAAATAAGCTTTAAATTGAATTGGACTATAAGTGCCCAACCATTATTTACTGTGGGTGTTTCAGTGATGGATTTGATGGATTCAATTAAGAATTAGTTTTGCAGTTAACATATTGTGGATGAAAGAAAACATGTATGCGGATGGAAATCAAGTACCTATTTTATGTTCTCTAATTACAAAGCTTTTGTTGCGGTGAACAAAAAAAAAATAAAATAAAAGCATACAAGCTCATTTCAGCATATAGCAACACATAATGCTACATGTTTGATGCGATTGAAGAATGTTTCCCTGATCTGAGTGTATTATAGCACTGGTGTAGCCTGGTTAAATTGCGTGTGTGCATTTATAAATTTAGTAGTATGTACTCTCTACTCAGCCACACACACAGCCAGAAGAGTCATTATAAAGGGTTTATTATGTACAAAAGAATTCTACTCAAAAGAAGCACCTATAAATAAAACCTGGACAAAGCCTGAACACTGTGGCACTGTGGGTGAGTGGCACTCACACTATGACAGGTATCCATAGGAAGAGCCCAGGACACAGTAAATATGGGCAAGAATGCACTGTGCCTTACTGCACATGACCATGCCACAATAGCACTTAATGATTACAATTGTACTCTAATAGTTGTTTCTTATCAGACTGAGGAAAACAACTGCCTGAGTATATTGCTGATTTTTGACCGTTCTGATGTTTGAGTCTTTGGCCCACACGGTCTTTTAATACTATGGAGTTGATATCTTTCTGGGGTCTATGTATCCCAACAGAAACCTTTTCAATTTATTAGCAAACTTACAGGCGTTACATTGTGACAAGGAGCATCCCCCCCCCCCCCCACTGTGTTCGAAACTTCCTTTGTTGCTATGAGTAAAAGCAAGCAAATGGATTGGGACTGCTGAAGGAGCAGGGATGATAATAATGCTGTGACCCGACAATATAGTTCCCATGCTGTGGTGACCCCAAACATGCAACTCGCAGTAAAAACACAGTAAAATGCGGCTCCAATGGTTTTAGGCGACCCCCGGTTTTGATCGTGTTGACCCCCACGGGGTCCCAGACCACGGTTGAGAAACACTGGTCTAACAGCCTGATAGCTAGAACACAGAGGGTTAA
The DNA here is from genome assembly GCA_019512145.1 of Engystomops pustulosus. Taxonomy (NCBI): domain Eukaryota; kingdom Metazoa; phylum Chordata; class Amphibia; order Anura; family Leptodactylidae; genus Engystomops; species Engystomops pustulosus. Next base: position 83,858,450 of record CM033646.1, on the reverse strand, counting down.
GATGCCCGGATCTATGAGTAAGTACCCCTGGGTTATCATTCTTGGTTTGATGGTTTTGAACTAGATATGAATTGCCATTTATTGTGGAAGTTGATACTTTTGAGTTAAGGGTAGGAGCGGGCTTGTGCAGGGTTCAAAAAACACATAAAATATTTTCGGGCTATAAGGCGCACTTGAGTTATAAGGCGCTCCATCAATAAAGCCTGCTAAAATGTCTAGGTTCAATATAAGGCACAGGACTAAAGGTGCACCTGATTATAAGGATGAGATGACCAGAAGGTGGCAGACCGTGCACAGTTCAAGGCAGCTGTGTCTGTAAGTAAGGTTTGTATTATCAGGGACTGGACTAAGGCGCACCTTTTGATTTCTGAGAAAATCAAAGGATTCTTGTGCACCTATAGTCCAAAAAATACGGTACTAATCTACGCCAGTGGCTTTCTTTAAGAAAGAAAACATTAACAATTTGAAAAATGTGAACTCTTGGACTCTAAATAGGCATTTGAAGGAATGGAGACACTTCCTGAGGGGGGCAAACACAAATGATGATACTGACCATAAGGGCTTTCCCCTTACAAGATTTCTTTACTTGTTTAACTTTAATGTGCATAACCCTCAGATACCCTCTCTCAAAGGTTTTCGAGCAATCTCCAGAGAGTTCTTGAAAAGCCTGCCCCCTCTGTAGTATATAGCCAGCTTGCCCCCTGTGGTATATAGCCAGTCTGCCCCCTGTAGTTTAAAGGCCAGACCTGCCCCATGCAATATTTAGCCAGCCTGCCCCCTTGAGAGATATAGCCAGCTAGCTCCCTTGTAGTATATAGCCTGCCCTCCCTGGATTATATAGCCAGAGTGACCCCAGTAGTATACAGCCAGTTGCCCTCCTCAGTAAAACAGGCCAGCCTCTCCCCCCCCAGTGAGTATATGCCTGCCCTCCCTGTATTATACAATCAAAGCAGTGCAGCAGGTCAATCCATTGCTCACAGTACAAAAAAAAGCATGACCGATACCTGGTTCTCTGTTATTATTACAGGTGACAGTCTTCTTATCCATTTGGATTGCCAGGTGTACATGGAGAAAGCATCTAAATTGTCTTTCTCCTTTCTATGTTGTTCCTGCTCACAAGACGGTGAGCAGGATGAAAAAATAGCTGGCATTTTGAGAAAGAAAAAATTTTTTGCTATACATGTAAAACACTTGTTTTAGTCTTAATTCTGTACTATTTGTATTCATTATTGGTATCGACTCGAAGGGGATTCATTTTTTTGATACAAAAACAGCTCAAATTTAGTTTTCCTCGTTTCGAATCCAAGATAGGAGCATATTTTGAAATGCTTGTAAACCCAGGAACATAAAGGATTTTTAAGGATCTACCATACAGATATAAATCATTGGATATAATAAGACGTGGCACTCTACCATTGAGATTCAGAGCATACTGATTGTGGGTGGTTATTCTTTCTTTATGTAGTTGTGTCCATTTTGGGCCGTTTGCGTTCCATTTATTATAAAATCTAACCACTATTTTTTACTAACCATTTGAAGACATGCGTCGTGACGCCTTCGCGAAGCGACGCCACATGACTTTGCCGGGTGGCCTCTCCGTTACTTATGCTCCTAAAACGTTGAATCACCCCAAGTCATCACATGTATCAAAGAGACATACAGATAAAAGCAATTAAAAGATGTGACTACACGGGCAAAACAACCCACCTAGAGGGTGAGGGATCAAAGTCCCAAACCCAGGGGAACCCAAATCAATTCATCAAAGGGAGCAGTTTTAAAGCTGTTAAACATCCACCAGGAATAAGGTTTATTTAACCCCCTTAACGCTCTGCGCCGTAGCTCTACGGGCAGCAGAGGTATGAGGAGTGTATGAAGAGGGCTCACGGGGTGAGTCTCTTCATACAAAGGTGGGGGTGGTTGCATAGCAGCAAACCCCCAACGCTAAAACGCGGTCAGTGCTTGACCGATCGCGGCTATTAACCCTTTCAACGCCGCGGAAAGTCGCGGCGGCGTTTATAAGACGGCGGGGCGGGCGCCGCCATCTTTATTGCGATCGCGCGCCCCCGAACGTCATCGGGGGGGGCGGCGATCGGTTGCCATGGTAGCCTCGGGTCTTCGTTTGACCCGAGACTATCTGCATCTGCAGATTCGTTACAATGAGCCAGTGGATCTTGTAATTAATGTGCTGCAAAAAGCCATATATTACAATACAGAAGTATGCAGTATATGGTAGGAGCGATTGACCATCTAGGGTTATGTTACCACTGATGGTCTAAAAAATAGTGAAAAAAAAAAGTTTAAAAAATAAAAAAATATAATATAACAAATTGAAAAATTCAAATCACCCCTTTTCCCGAGAAAGGATATAAAAACATAATAAACAGTAAAAATCACAAACATATAGGTATCGCCGGCATCCCAAAATGCCCCGATCTATCAAAATATAAAAAAAGGTCCGGCGGCGGGGACCTCCGAGGCGGGAAATGGCGCCCAAATGTCCGAAATGCGACTTTTACACTTTTTACATCACCATAAAAAATGAATGAAATAAAAAATGATCACATGTCGCACTGAAATGGTAGCAATAAAAACGTCGCCTCATTTCGCAAAAAAGGACACTAACACATCTCCGTGCACCAAAGTATGAAAAAAGTTATTAGCGTCAGAAGTATGGAAAAAAAAAATGTCTTTTTTGTACAATTTGTTTAAATTTTGAAAATGGTATAAAACACAATAAAACCTATATAAATTTGGTATCACCGCGATCGCACCAAACCAAAGAATAAAGCTGAGGTGTTATTTTGAGTGCACAGTTAAAGTCGAAAAAACTGAGCCCACAAGAACGTGGCGTTTTTTTTTCACTTTTTCCACATTTGGAATTTTATTTCAGCTTCGCAGTACACGGCATGTTAAAATAAATAAAACTACGGAAAAGTAAAATTTGTTACGCACAAAATAATCCCTCACACAGGTCTGTACACGTAAAAATGAAAAAGTTATGGATTTTTGAAGTTGGAGAGCGAGAAATGAGCGGAAAAACCCTGCGTCCTTAAGGGGTTAAGGAAATCTACCATCAAAATCAATCATTAATAAAACAGTGACACTTACTCATAGACTCAGGCTACATGATTGTGGTTATCTTCTTATAGTTGTTATCCATGGCTGTTGAAACTGGACTATTTTTTGCCAGGGCCAAAACTGACTCTAGCTATAGACCTATGGTATTTAATTGTCTGGAGGGCCACCTACCCGGTCCTCTGTTTGAAAACTTTTTTGGACTCCACATACAGGCACTCAATTTATTTAATGTTTCTGAGGACCACCTACGCTGCTCCGCTGTTTGAAAACTTTTTTGGACTGCCAATATCAGGCACTATCAAATTTAATTGTCTCAGAGAGCCTCCACACGTCGCTCGTCTTTATAGCTGCCTCCACACGTTGTCTCCATTGCCTACTCCACACATCCTCTCCATAGCTGCTCCCAAGGCTTCCATTAGACTTGCCTCCTACATCATCCCCTTAGCAAACCCGAGCGTGCAGGCAGAATTGGAGTGTGATTATGGCTTTCCACATCCAGGGTGTTGAACTTTGTCGGAACACCCTGCTGGTTATCCCACAAATATACTGGCAAACTTGAGCATGACCGCAGTTATGCAGCGGCGGTCTGGCACTCGGCTGGACAGTCCCGCACCCGCCTGAACCAAGCCAAGACTTATAGAAACAGTACCACTTGATCGTATACAAAAGGTGGCTTGAAAGTGTCTGTTTTGTAGACCCGCCTGCTTGGAACAAGTGTAATTTTTTCAAAGTGAAATGCTACGTGCCACCAGGCCCATTTTGGGAGGAGAGCGAGAAGAAGAGAAGCAGGGGCCTTGGACAGAGTTAGGAAAAGCTAGCCTGGAAGCGGCACCACCAGCTCCATCACAAGATCAAACTAACATAGTTTTACTGCAGCACCTTTACTCTACTACTAAGAACAGTACCTACACTTGATCTATACAAAAGGTTCTTAGAAGTGCTTTGTAGCCCCGCTGCTCTGAAACTATACTTGTTCAAAGTAATGCTTTCTGGCCCCAAGCCCATTTTGGGGGGGAGAGCCGAGAGACCGCCAGCTCGAGGAGGTGGATCTTACCGCACAGCACCCCTTATTCAAACGAGCTGTGTCAGGCAGAATTTCCAGGTGTTTCACCAGATTACCTAATGGAAACTAGGCACCATCTTTCGCGCCATTGATGGAGACCTGAAGTTGCAATTATATCAGCGCAATAGGGATGACCCATACTGTCGCTCTTAATCATGGAACCATTTCGAAAAAACAATTAAAAAAGAGAAACCGCTACTGCTATTCCATTATTCCTCGAGGAAAGATTCAAACGACCCCGCCTGCTTTGAAAATTATAATTTTTGCCAGTAAACGCTTATGGCCCCCGGCCCATTTTGGGTGGGGAGGGAGCCGGGAGACATGGCTTGGACAAGGCGAAAGCTCGGCATGGCAGGCGACCGCAGCTGCATCCCAAGATAGGCAGCCTCAGAGGCATACATGCATACTGCACCTGCTGTTCTGTCCATTCGCCACTACGATCATCCACAGCATCCACCAAGTCTCTATGAGGCAACTTTCAACCTCTTATACCCAGAAGCTGGAAGCGCGAGGAGGGGGAATTACAGCACATCATCCCCTTATCAAACGAGCCTGTGTCAGGCAGAATTTTTCGTAGGTGTTTCACCAGAACATAATGGAACTAGGCCCATCTGCGCGCATCTGAGACTGAAGTTGCATCATAGCAGCGCAATATGGATGCCCTACATCGGGTCGCTCTTAATCCAGGGACAGTGCGTCTCCAGGGCTGATCCACATGTCGCCCCCTTGATCAAATGAGCTGTCAGGCTCATTTTTCGGGTGTTTCACCAGATACGTTAGGGAACTTGGTCACTATGTTGCGACCATGCTGGTGTTATCAACTAAATTACCGTCGGAAATTATTTCACGCTTCTTGCTCCCTCCTCTGCGCCTTAACCAGGCAAAAATGATACATACAGTGCTACACGTTATCCTCGCCAAAAGGATTTTTTTTAAATGGTTTTTGAAGCCTGAGTCCATTTGGGTGTTGCCATGCACTCTCTAGCCTGCGCTGCGTGCCGCTACTATCCGTCTTCTGGGTTCAGGGTCATCTTGGAGTTTTAATACTATCTAGCCTCATTCGGTTCACTTTGTAATCGCCATGCTGTTGCCCATCATTTGGCATAATGGTGCGATTAAGCAGCCGCAGAGGCATCCATGCTGCTGCCCCCTGCTGTTTCCTGTCCATTTCCGTGCTGTTTCCATCATTTTTCTGAGGTTTTCAGTGTTTGGCCAAGTTCTCTGTGCAGACCCTTGGTCCCTTGAAAATGCTCGAGTCTCCCATTGACTTTAATGGGGTTCGTTATTCGGAGAGCACTCGAGCATCAGGAAAAGTTTGTCTCGATACGAGCACCCAGCATTTTATGCTCGCTCATCTCTATACGTGATGTATGTATACGTCAAGTAGAGTTAAAGAAATCTACCATCAAAATCAAGCATGATAATCAGGTGCTCATATTCCAGATACTGTGACTATAGTAAGCTTTTTATTTTGTATTTTACCATTCTGCATCTCACTAATTGCTTCATAACTTACTGCCTGCCTTCCTTCCTTGCTTGATCCGGCCTGCTTTCTGACTGCTTCCTCTGAATTTTGGCTCTGCTGTGACTCCCCTGTCTAGATTGGAGGACTAAAATTTTCTACGGAGGACTCCTCACTGGTCTAGCACCTTTCTTGGTGCATGTCATTTCATCCTTAGCCATACTAATTGGTTTGGTTAGATTCTGTATGCCATTTTGTCCTCCCCAGGACCCATTTATTTGGTTATCTATGTACATTATGTTTCTTTTTTGTATATATATATAATAAATAATATAAATTGAGATTTATCATTATATACTTAATTTTTTCCCTGGCATTTATGTAGAATTGCCTATGCTATTAGTGTATGAGACATCTAATTAATCTATGTTTTTTTGCAGTTCTGTCTTGCTGTCCTCCCCTCTCCCCTCCCCCTCTTTCCTTTTCCCTTTGTGGTTCATGTATTAGTATTCACCCTGTTCTTCCTTCGTGATGAATGTTAATAATTATATTGCTTATGTACTTGGCATCTCTATGTTTGTGTTTAAAAAAATTAGGTTCCCACAGCTGATGCACCCCCCCCCCCCCCACCTTATCTAAACTTCTTTTTCAGGTTTATTTTCTGTTGGAGGATGTATTACATCACTATCAGGCTCTCCTGATCATGATATATATATATTGTTTACTTACTGCTTTACATTTGGGGTTTACTTATATGGAGGGTGCCTGGATCGCTGTGGGTTACCCCTGGGTTTGGACTTTGATCCCTCACCCTCTAGGGGGGTTGTTGTGCCCTGTAGCACATCTTTTAATTGCTTTTATCTGTATGTGTCTCTTTATACATTGTGATGACGTGTTGGATTACGTTAAATAAAGTGAGCATAGTAGCTAACACCCCCAGGTGCCCTCTCGGCTCACTAGCCTCATTTTTAAAGTTGATTTTAGAATGAAGAAGGCCAGGGCAGTTTTAAAGCTGTTAAAATCCACAGGAATAAAGGTTTATTTTAAGGAAATCTACCATCAAAATCAATCATTGATAAAACAGTGACACTTACTCATAGATTCAGGCTACATGATTGTGGTTATCTTCTTATAGTTGTTATCCATGGCCTTCTTCATTCTAAAATCAACTTTTAAAATTATGCTAGTGAGCCTGAAGGGCACCTGGGGGTGTTAGCTACTTCATGCTCACTTTATTAAACGTAATCCAACACGTCATCACAATGTATAAAGAGACACATACAGATAAAAGCAATTAAAAGATGTGCTACACAGGGCACAACAACCCCCCTAGAGGGTGAGGGATCAAAGTCCCAAACCCAGGGGTAACCCACAGCGATCCAGGCACCCTCCATATAAGTAAACCCCAAATGTAAAGCAGTAAGTAAACAATATATATATATATGATCAGGAGAGCCTGATAGTGACTGTATACAATACCTCCAAACAGAAAATAAACCTGAAACAAAGAAGTTAGATAAGGTGGGGGGGGGGGGGTGCATCAGCTGTGGGAAACCTAATTTTTTTAAACACAAACATAGAGATTCCAAAACGTACATAAGCAATATAATTATTTAACAATTTCAGCACGGAAGAACAGGGTGAATACTAATTAACATGAACCACAAAGGGGAAAAGGAAAGAGGGGGAGGGGAGAGGGGAGGACAGCAAGACAGAACTGCAATAAAAACATAGATATAATTAGATGTCTCAATACACTATAATAAGCATATGCAATTCTTACATAAATGCCAGGGAAATACAATTAAGTATATAGATATATAAATATATATTTATTTATTTATTTATATATATATACAAAAAAGAAAAACATATGTACATAGATAAACAAATAAATGGGTCCTGGGGAGGACAAAAATGGCATACAGAAGTCTAACCAAACAATTATTATGGCTAAGGATGAAATGACATGCACCAAGAAAGGGTGCTATAGCAGTGAGGAGTCCTCCGTAGAAAATATTTAGTCCTCCAATCTAGACAGGGGAGTCACAGCAGAGCCAAATTCAGAGGAAGCAGTCAAGACAAGCAGGCCGGATCAAGCAAGGAAGGAAGGCAGGCAGGTAAGTACTGAAGCAATTAGTGAGCTGCAGAATGGTAAAATACAAAAATAAAAAGCTTACTATAGTCACAGTATCTGGAAATATGAGCAACCTGATTTATCATGCTTGATTTTGATGGTAGATTTCTTTTAACTCTACTTGACGTATACATACATCACGTATAGAGATGAGCGAGCACTAAAATGCTCGGGTGCTCGTTATTCGAGACAAACTTTTCCTGATGCTCGAGTGCTCGTCTCGAATAACGAACCCCATTGAAGTCAATGGAAGACTCGAGCATTTTTCAAGGGGACCAAGGGTCTGCACAGAGAAGCTTGGCCAAACACCTGAAAACCTCAGAAAATGATGGAAACAGCACGGAAATGGACAGGAAACAGCAGGGGCAGCATGCATGGATGCCTCTGCGGCTGCTTAATCGCACCATTATGCCAAAATGATGGGCAACAGCATGGCGATTACAAAGTGACCGAATGAGGCTAGATAGTATTTAAAACATCCAATAATTGACCCTGACGGCATGCAGAGGTAGCGGCAGCAGCGGCAGGCTAGAGAGTGGCATGGCAACATACCCCAAATGGACTCAGGCTTCAAACCAATTTAAAAAAATCCTTTTGGCGAGGATAACGTGTAGCACTGTATGTATCAGTGTTTTGCCTGGTTAAGGCGGCAGAGGAGGTGAGCAAGAAGCGTTGAAATGATTTCCTACGGTATATTTAGTTGATAACACAGCATGGTCGCAACATAGTGACCAAGTTCCATAACGTATCTGGTGAAACACCCGAAAAATGAGCCTGACAGCTCATTTGATAAGGGGGCGACATGTGGAGGCAGCCATGGAGACGACTTCCATGATTAAGAGCGACAGCATGGGGCATCCATATTGCGCTGCTATGATTGCAACTTCAGGTCTGACAGATGGGCCTAGTTCCATTATGTATCTGGTGAAACACCTGAAAATTCTGCCTGACACAGCTCATTTGATAAGGGGATGATATGCTGTATATCCTCTCGAGCTGGCGGTCCGCTTCCTGGCGAGCTTTCGCCTGTCCAAGCCCCTGTCTCTCGGCTCCTCCCCACCCAAAATGGGCCTGGGGGCCAGAAGCGTTTACTTTTAAAAAAGTATAGTTTTCAGAGCAGGCGGGGGCTACAAACAGCACTTCTAAGAACCTTTTGTATAAGATCAAGTGTAGTACTGTTCTTATAAGTAATTGGCTTGGTTATGGCGGGTGAGGGGAATGTAAACAGATGTGCAAGAAGCGCTGAAATAATATCTGTAAATGATAAAAGTTTGCCAGTATATTTTGTGGATAACACAGCAGGGTGGCAACAAAGTTAACAACTTTGATGTGAAAGCCATGAAAACAACCCAAAATTCTGCCTGACGCAGCTCGTTTGCTAAGGGGATGATGTATGGAGGCAGTAAGGTAGTAGTAGATTAAAGGTGCTGCAGTTAAAACTATGTTAGTTGGATCTTGGGATGGAGCTGGTGGTCCGCTTCCAGGCGAGCTTTCTCCTGTCCAAGCCCCTGCTTCTCGGCTCCTCCCTACCCAAAATGGGCCTGGGGGCCAGTAGCATTTACTTTGAAAAAATTACAATTTTCAAAGCAGGCGTGGGCTACAAACAGCACTTCTAAGAACCTTTTGTATAAGATCAAGTGTAGTACTGTTCTTATAAGTAATTGGCTTGGTTATGGCGGGTGAGGGGAATGTAAGCAGAGGTGCAAGAAGCGCTGATAACTAGCGGTAAATGATAAAGTTTGCCAGTATATTTTGGGATAACACAGCAGGGGTTCCGAAAAAAGTTTAACACTCTTGATGTGGAAGCCATAAACAACTCAAAATTCTGCCTGACACCAGCCGTTTGCTAAGGGGATGATGTAGGGAGGCAGTCTATATGGAACGACTTTTGGAGGCAGCTATGGCGATGACGTGTGGAGGTAGCAATGGAGACAACGTGTGGAGCCAGCTAAAAAGACGACATGTGGAGGCTGCTATGGAGACAATTTAATTTTCATAGTGCCTGTATGTGGCAGTCCAAAAAAGTTTTCAAACCAGAGGAGCAGGTAGGTGGTCCTCCAGAAAAATTAAATAAATTGAGTGCCTGTATGTGGCAGTCCAAAAAAGTTTTCAAACCAGAGGACCGGGTAGGTGGCCCTCCAGAAAAATTATTCTCACACTCCTTTCCTCTCCAGGGATGAGAGTGGAAAGATTTTGCTTGTACCGTGGGTCCATGAGAGTGAATACCCAGTAATCGCTGCTGGAATAAATTCTTTGAACGCGAGGGTCACGGGATAGGCAGCCTAGCATGAAATCTGCCATATGCGCCAGAGTCCCAACTCGCAAGAATTTACTCCCCTCACTGGCCTGACTGTCCATTTCCTCCTCCTCCAACTCCTCTTCTTCTGCCCATACACGCTGAACAGTGAAGGACTGAGCAATGTTCCCCTCTTCTCCTCTTCCTCCTCATCCTCCTCCACCTCCTCCGATATGCGCTGAGAAACAGACCTGAGGGTGCTTTGGCTATCAACAAGGGAATCTTCTACCCCCGTTTATTGTGACGAGCGCAAAGCTTCTGACTTCATGCTGACCAGAGTTTTTCAACAGGCCAAGCAGCGGGATTGTGAGGCTGATGATGGCGGCATCGCCAATGACCATCTGTGTTGACTCCTCAAAGTTACTCAGCACCTGACAGATATCAGACATCCACGTCCACTCCTCATTGTAGACTTGAGGAAGCTGACTGACCTGACTACCAGTTCTGGTGGAAGCTGACATCTGGCAGTCTACAATCGCTCTGCGCTGCTGGTAAACTCTGGATAACATGGTTAATGTTGAATTCCACCTCGTGGGCACGTCGCACAATAGTCGGTGAGCGGGCATTTGGAGGCGGCGCTGCACTGCCCTGAGAGTGGCAGCATCTGTGCTGGACTTCCTGAAATGCGCACAGATGCGGCGCACCTTCATGAGCAAATCAGACAGATTGGGGTATGTCTTGAGGAACCGCTGAACTATGAGATTTAACACATGGGCCAGGCATGGCACATGTGTCAGTCTGCCGAGTTGCAGAGCCACCAGCAGGTTATGGCTGTTGTCACACACAACCATGCCTGGCTTCAGGTTCAGCGGTGCCAGCCACAGATCAGTCTGCGCAGGCGGTGTGCCTTTTATTGCCTAGGCTCAGCAGTTTGAGCACTACCTGCTGTCGCTTAGCGACGGCACTGCTGCTGTGCCTAGAGCTACTGACTGATGGCGCCATGCCCACGGTTGGCAATTCGGATGAGGAGGTGGAGGAGGGGTGGGAGGAGGAGGCATTTTGGAGATGTGGACGTTGAGGGCTTGGGCGTGTGGGTGAGTTTCACTGTATTTCCTTTTGCGCTCCAGCGTCTGGGGTATAGAGAGCTGGACGCTGCGCATGGAGACATTGGTGGATGCTGTGGAGGAATGAGCAGTGGTGTGCCCGGCCGGAGGTGAACGGCCTTGGTTCCATTGAGTGGAGTGTTTAGCATTCATATGCCTGCGCATACTGGTGGTGGTTAAGCTGCTAGTGGTGGAACCCCTGCTGATCCTGGTGTGGCACAGGTTGCACACCACAGTCCATCGGTCATTCGCAGTTTCTTTAAAGAACCTCCAGACTTCCAAAAATCTAGCCCTCACTACATGAAACATTTGGCGCGGATGCACCAGCTCTGGCCCTGCCTCTCCGTCTGGCCCCACCACTGCCTCTTCCAACCTGTTCTCGTCGAGGACTCACCTCCGGCTCAGAAGCACTGTGTTCACCCGGCCTATCAACCCAGCTTGGGTATGTCACCTCATCATCCTCCGATCCCTCAGTCTGCTCCCCCCTCGGACTTCCTGCCCTGACAACAACTTCACCACTGTCTGACAACCGTGTCTCCTCATCGTTCGACACCTCTTTACACACTTATTCCACTTCGTCAGCAATGTCATCATGACCCACAGACTGCGACTGGTGGAAAACCTGGGCATCGGGAAAGAGCTCAGCAGCAACTGGACAAGTGGTTTGTGACTCTGGGAAGGGTCCAGAAAACAGTTCCTCAGAGTATGCCGGTTCAGATGCCAAATTTTCCTGGGAGGGGGCAGACTGGGGGGAAGGAGGCTGGTTCCCTATAGGTATATAAAGTGCTCAATGCATGTGCAAATCCTAAAATGGAAGCATACCTTTAGCCATCATACACCTCCCGTCTGCCACAAACAGGTTCCCGACGCGCGTTTCGGCGCTAGCCTTCGTCTGGGGGTATAGTTACTCTAGCTGCACCAGAGTTTTATCTAACTATCAGCCAATAGCAAAGAAGACCGCTCACCTGTAGTGTGTTTCTAATTAACCGGACGGAACTACTGAGCGCACGTACTGCGGCAGGTGTCCGCCCCCCGCTCGAGCCCAACCCCCACCACGTGACCGATCATGTGACGGTGACGTCACTGAAGGACACGTGATCGGAGAAGAGGTTGTCGGATCAGGGGGCGGGCCCCACCGCACTCGTGCGCACCCGGCCGGTACTCTGATTGACAGGTGAGTGATTGGAGGAAAATGATAGAGGTTTCCAAGGGTTCGTGCTGGCATCCATATGGGGCGAAGTGTATATCCAAAAAAAGGATATATTACTGTTGTTAGGTTTCAAACAAAGATGTTGTTACTTACATTTTGATTTCTACGAACCCTGTGGTTCTTTTGTCTCTATTCTGTTAAGTATATATGTTAAATTTCACATGAATAAGCGATAACCATAAAGGGAAAAGTGAAAAAACGTGCAAAAATAGTGAATAGACAAGTGAGGAAAAACTAAAAAAGGGGGAGGGGGGGTGAGAGGAGGGAAAGGAAAGGGGGTTAGTGTCCTGGTGCTGGGGAAAGTGCAAAATACAGTGAAGAATTTGATTATACCACATATATCCCTAATCGTGTCCTAATGCAAAGCGATAAAATTACAAAAATTATATCATCACAGAGTGTTGGTATAACAAGAAAATATACATTTGAAAAGATTGAAATGTGTTGTGATAGTAAATGGATGAAAGATGTGCATAATAAAATTATGATTTGGTCACAAATCAGTATTGGTGTGTACGTGAAAACGTTTATACAAGGTTATTCATTTATATGTATAGTGTGCATATCATTGGATTATCCCTGTTTGAATGGAGAAGCATCTAGTGCAAAATAATTTTTCTTTCTCTCACGGAGCTAAACCAGAGTTAGCTCAGCAAAATATTACCGCATCAAATGCTTGAAACTATCCAATAAGTGGTGTCACAATTGTTCATACTCATGATTTATATCGAGTCACTGTGTGTCGCACAATAATGGATGACACGAGCACTTCTTGAGACCCTCAAATCGCCATGGTGTCAAGTTTTGCAGAGCCTGCTAGATAGAAAGACAATGATTAAACTGTCAAGACAAAAATATTAAAAAAACAAATGAAAAAGAAGGGGGTGAAAAAAGAGTTTAAAAGCCCGGTGCAGCCCGGGTCGGGAGTCAGAGGAATGGGGCATAGCTCAGGGTTTCATTAAGACCTTGTGGGTTCAGTGTTTTAAGAGTCCAAATCCATCTCGTCTCACATTGCGCCAGCCTCTGCGCTACAGGGCCTCCTCTGATATTACCTTCAATGTGATCTATGCCGCAAACGCGAAGATGTTTGGGGTTACAATCATGAAAATCCCTAAAATGTCTTGCCACCGGGAGTCCATCAGTACAGAATTCAGGATTGAATTCTACTATGAGTACTATAGCTAGAGCCAGTTGGCCCTGGCAAAAAATAGCCAGTTTCCTCTGCTTTAGTGTACAAAGAGGAGGAGAAGGAGGAAAATGAGGAGGAGGAGTGCATACATTATTCAGGTTTAGCTTCTTTCACCTGGTGGAGAATGGAAATCCTGAGAAATCCAGGCTTTATTCATCTTGATAAGTGTCAGCTGAGCCTAGGCGATAAAAGGCACACCGCCCAAGAGCTATTACAGGGCATCACGGCGCAGACTGATCTGTGGCTGGCACCGCTGAACCTGAAGCCAGGCATGGTTGTGTGTGACAACGGCCGTAACCTGGTGGCGGCTCTGCAACTCGGCAGACTGACACATGTGCCATGCCTGGCCCATGTGTTAAATCTCATAGTTGACAATCAAACCCCTAATAAATTGTCCCACTTAGGTGTTTGAGATGGATATGTGTGTCACTAAGAGCTAAATAGAACGTTCCCAAGTCTCCCTGCAAATTCCTCACAATATGGTACTAGCTGCACTACTAGTGCCAGCAAGCCCATCCACAAGCAAATAAAAAAAAATAAAATACAACGCTTTTCTAGCCCTAAGAAGGGCTGTTGGGTTCTTGTAGACTCATTCCTGCCTAACACTAAGCTAATATAACACCCTAACGCTATCCCTGCAGCAGTAGCATATCTCTCCCTGACGGCATCCAGACAGAAAATGATGCGAGCAGTGCGGGCAGGGGCTAGTCTATTCCAGGGTCACCTGATCAGGCCAGCCAACCACTGCTATCGACGTGTAAGGGTACCACGTCATGCTGGGTGGAGTGCAGAGTCTCCGGGCTTGTGATTGGCTCTGTTTCTGGCCGCCAAAAATCAAAATGGCAGGAGATGCCATTTTCTCGAGCTGGCGAAGTATTCATCAAAGCAACGAGCAGTTACGAGTATGCTAATGCTCGAACGAGCATCAAGCTCGGACGAGTGTGTTTTCGCATCTCTAGTAGTCATGATTCAACCTATATATACTCTATATCATGGCTCGGACATTATTCCCAATAATGGAAATAGTTTTCAATAGGCTTTAAATGCAGGAAACCCGGAAAAAATCAATGTTTAAAAATATGCTAATTCGTGCCGGGCGCTCCTGTGCAAGTAACATGGGCTGCCTGGGGGCTTATTTATCTCCTAATTATGCATTTAAACTATCATATATAGGTTAAATCATGACTATCCAAGTGGTAGTTTTCCTGTAAGCTGCACTACTAGTGCCAGCAAGGCCAGCCAAAAGCAAATAAAATAAAATAAAATATAACGCTATTGTAGCCCTAAGAAGGCCTGTTGGATTCTTGTATGGCTAGTTTTCTACCTACACTGACAGGCACCCAACTGGATTTTGTGCTTTGCCTGTGATGACTTTTAGTTTTGAAAAAAAATTTAAGTAAAAAAAAAAATCGGCAGACTGTGCCTAATTCAATCAAACCCCTAATAAATTGTCCCACTTAGGTGTTTGAGATGGATATGTGTGTCACTAAGAGCTAAATAGAACTTTCGCAATTCACCCTGCAAATTCCTCACAATATGGTACTAGCTGCACTACTAGTGCAGCAAGGCCCCACAGCAATAAAAAGAATATTAACGCATTCGCCTTAAGAGGGTGTTGGGCTCTTGTAGACTCATTCCTGCCTAACACTAAGCTAATATAACACCCTAACGCTATCCCTGCAGCAGCAGCAGATCTCTCCCTAATGGCATCCAGACAGAGAATGATGCGAGCAGCACGGGCATGGGCTAGTCTATTCCAGGGTCACCTGATCAGGCCAACCACTGCTATTGACGTGTAAGGGTACCACGTCATGCTGGGTGGAGTGCAGAGGCTCCTGGCTTGTGATTGGCTCTGTTTCTGGCCGCCAAAAATCAAAACGGCGGGAGATGCCATTTTCTCGAGTTGGCGAAGTATTCGTCTGAGCAACGAGCAGTTACGAGTACGCTAATGCTCGAACGAGCATCAAGCTCGGACGAGTGTGTTCGCTCATCTCTAATCACGTACTGTTAAAAAATATGAAGATGGCTCGCTCCGGCCTCTTGATGTGTCCAGCAGGGGCCTGTTAAGTGATTATTTCTACGACACGCCCTACATATGAAAATTTGTCCGCTGCACAAAGTGTGCACAGGTGTGGCGCAGAAGCCCTAATAAATACCCCCACTGATTTTGCTGCATAACCGCAGGCAAAAGAAACCCACCCTTTACACTACGAGACCGCGGGCAAAAGATAGCAGTGCATGGGCACCGCCGATCTGTCACCATGAGAGCCTTGGATCTGCGGCTGTCTCTTTACTGAAGATCTGTTACAATGTACCATTTTCACATCCTATACAATGGCAGTATATAGTAGGATCAATCAGACAACCTAGGGTTAAAGTACCCTAGACGGGTCTGAAAAATAGTAAAAAAAAAAATTAAAACGTTAATAAAACCCATTTCAAATCATCCCCCTTTCTTTAGAACTGATACAAAAATATAGTAAGGTAAGATAAGTAAAATCACAAATTTGTTAGGTATCACAGCATTAAGAAATGTCTGGTCTATCAAAATATAATGATGGTTAGTCGCTGCGTTGAACCGGAAAGAAAAATAGCTCCCAAATGTCTGAAATGCTAATTTTTCGCCATTTTTTTACATTAAAAAAAAAATAAACAGAAAGTGATGCAATGGTCATACTGTCCTCAAAATGGTAAGAATGAACATGTCAGCTCATACCGCAAAATATGGCATCTTTACGCAGCTCTGTATACTGAAGTGTGAAAAAGTTATTAGCATCAGAAGATGGCAAAAATATTTATTTTCGAATACAAGGTTTTATTATTTTAAAATGCATTAAAATCTATATAAAATTATTATCCTCGTGATCATACCTAATCAAAGAATAAAATACAGGTGCTATTTGGAGCACACTGTGAAATCTGTAAAAACAGAAGCCACAAGAAAATGGTGCAAATGCATTTTTTCACTGAATTAACCAAATTTTGAATTTTATTCATGCTTCCAAGTACAATGCATGAAATAATAAATCCCATCAGTAAAAAGTACAATTTGTTAAACAGCCCTCATACAGCTCTATGCACACAAAAATTAAAACATCAAAAATTTTTGAAGGTAGGGAGTGAAAAATGAACAAAAAAGGCTGCATCCTTAAAGGGTTAAGAAGTGTTAAAAAAAAATTAAATTGGCTAAAGTTCTGTATTATGTTTAATCTGCAATGAAATAAAGATATTGGATTTTATTTATTTCAACAAACCTTGTGAATCTACAATACTGACGGTCTCAGCGGGGCAACAACTTTTGTCCAATATGACCTTTATGGGACACACAACGATAATGGTTATGATTAATGTTATGCTCAATTTGCAAATATTTCATACATTTTTCTAATTCATAAAATTGCAGGTCAGGTGCCGTCTCAAAAGAGAAACAGCACTGCCATCCCTGTATAATTAAAATAACTGCTGTTGTTAGAAGGGTGGAAAGACTAGCAGTGACATCATAGTCACATTGTCATTACCCTGTAATTTATCAGAAGTGTAGAGGCAAGAGAGAACACTTAAGACACTTTTCCTCTATTTACATGTATTGCCTATTCTATTGTAAGTTTGGAAGAAGTGGGGGAATGGGGTCTAAGGAAGGAAATGAGTAAATTTCTTCTATTCAAACTGCCACAATGACTAAAAACCCCGGTCTATAGCAGGCCAGTAGCAGCTACTATAGTTTCTACCCGTGTTGTTATGCCCCTAGTGGAGGTCAAACATTTACACCCCATAAAATGTGACTTCTTGGAACAAGATCTAAAGTAATGCTACCCACTTCTGCCTCGATTGGTTAACCAAGTCTCAATTTAGATGCAACCATATTACTAGAATTATGGTTCCCATGACAGAACTACACTACCTGTGAATGGCTTAGTTATGAAATCACTAAACTGGTCACATGCATAATGCATAATGCATACATAGGGTGACTGGTAGGATCAGCATATGCTTCTGGGGAATGGACAGGCTGGTATATATGCTTTTTAATATGGACCCATTTTTATTCTGAATTGGACAGCCTCATTAATGATTTAAGACACACTTTTGTTCTTGCATTTAGTTGCTATATAACTAAAATTATATTGATCTTTTTTCAGTTTGCAGCTTTGTAGTACATAAAAGATGTCATGAGTTTGTCACCTTTGAATGTCCTGGTGCTGGGAAAGGACCACAAGCAGATGTAAGTAATTTGTGTGTAACCCAATTTTGGTTTTTGTCTATAAGTGCCTGCCCACACAATTCTTGATAAATATCTTATAATCTACTTTGAAAATGACTGGTTTCCTAAATACACTTTAACCACTATGTACATGAGCCATTGTCTGCTGCCTACTGTGGCAGTTAGAAGCTTAGCCATGATTGGCTGCACTTTTGACATAGGTCATTAATATGAGCTCTGAGCTTTAATTGGTTATTATAGGCAATGAGTATAAGACCGCTTATGTGTGACTTAATATGGATAGGGATACAGAGATAGGGGGAGATTTATCAGAAAAGTCTGAGATAAAACTGTGTCAGTTTCCAATGTGAAGCAATCCGAGATCAGCTGTAATTTTATAAGTAGCTGTGGTAAAATTGAACTTGATCTCTGATCGGTTGCCAGGTGCAACCCTAACAGTTTTGCTCTTAGACACTTCTGATAAATCTCCCCATAGACAAAGTGACAGAGATAAAGATAGTCAGAGGCAAAGACAGTAAGAAACAGACGGTCAGAGACAGAGACAGAAGGAGACAACTGGAGTCAGAGACAGACAGAGATAGACAGAGAGAGTCAGAGACAGACAGAGATAGACAGAGACAGTTGGAAACCCTTGGAGACAGTCAGAGACAGAGAAACCTGGAGTAACAGATAGTAAAAGATTCAGACATTCATAAACAGACAGACAGAGAGACAGAGACAGCCAGAGATGAAGACTGTCGAAGACAGTGACAGAGACAATGAGGACCAGTCTTAGAAAACCGGAGACAGACTATCAGAGACCGAAACAGAGACAGTCGAAGACAGAGAGAGTCGGAACAGAGACAGTCAGAAACAGTAAGAGACAGAGATGGGCAGAGACAGTAAGAGACAGATATGGTCAGAGACAAATATGGTCAGAGAAGGTCACTGACAGAGATGATTATGGGGTAGATCCAAAGACGCGCTGCAACCAAAATGGAGACAGCGTTGAAACAATGTTGAAAATTTTATTGAATAAATTTTGTCAAAACGCATTTCAACGCCGTATCAGCATCTTCATCAGGTCAAATGCACAGGAACTGTAAATATGATAACAAAAGTAAAACAACTTAACGTTAGTTATTGTTAATAAAGAAATATGTTAAAGTAAGCAAATACCCAAATACGATAGAAGTATGGTGGAGAGTAATACAAAGACAAAGACAAATGCATGACAGAATAAATAGGTCTACGCATGGGGGGACACATGGATAGATAGATAAATAAATAAATAACTAGATAAATAATAAATAAATAAATCAATACATCAAGCTATGCATATATAGACAATAATGATAATACATATGAATAAGAATATATGGAAAGTATGGTGGCCATGTAGTAAATAAAAAGTCTGATGTCCAATATGATGGTGGTTAAGTTGGATGTTGGTTGTCGGTTGTTAATGGGTTAAAATATTTACATTGAGGAAAATATGATATTGTACCTGAAATAAAGAGATTTCGAAGTACAGTCACGGGCAAAAATTAAGGCACTTGGGGAAAAGGATTAAAAGGAGAAGTACATATGGGAATTAATATGGACGGAAAATGAAGCCTACCACTGCAGATGATTACTGATGAGCGGAGCTGCGTGTAGTACTGGCATGAAGTTGCGTACCAAACAGAACGCAGTCTTATAGGCAAGTGTTGGCGATATAATTATACAATATGTGAATGGGGACATTATTGTAAAGATATCCAAATAAATATATGTAAAAATTTGCCCATTAAAAAAAAAAATTTCTTTTATAATCTCACTGACAGAGATGGTCAGACAAAGACAGTCAGGAACAGAGACAGTCAAAGACAGCACCAATTTATTCAATATAGTAACATTATCTAACAAACTATCAAACCTAGAATTATATCCAGTAATGACCCTCACTCCCCCTTATCCTTTTTTGTAGCATATTCAACAAACAAGCACTATTGGGTAGATGAGGCGATTAACCAGAATTATCAGATTTTAGTCAAAGCTAATGTTAAGGAAAGCCCTTTAAAGACTTGTTCCTGGAATATCTCATGTAAAGTTTATTCTGTGACAACTGCTTGCTTCCCCCTCCCGTAACTTCTTCTAGGATAATTTTCTCATCTCAATAGTAATTATGCTGTAGTTAGAATTATTTTCTTGCCCTTTGAAGTAGCATTCTTCCAGGAATAAAAGAAGTCAGGCAAGTAGATATTTATGCTCTCATTATGTATGACTATGTCTCAGGATTCCTCCTGAATTTAACGATCTTTGAAGGGAACCTGTCATCAGGATTTGACATTCCCACCTTATGACATATTCCACTAGCCTTTTTAATACTACTTTTGTAACCAAGCTTCCCTGTTCCAGTAAAAAAGTGTACCTGCCTCCCTGCCAGCAAACTTCATCGAGTCATATTGGTTATCGGCTTCTATTAACAGAGTGCCTCTGTCATCCTCCCTTATGCCCGATTCGTTCTCCTCAGCCCTGCTCCCTCCTTACATGTGAGTAATGTAGATGAGAGGTGTAGTCTCCACTCTCACAGATTGAAGGAGCTAACTGCTCAAGCGCAAGATTTGTTTGCATAACACAGGTATAACGGAGGGGGGTAGAGGGAGAAGGAGGGAGAAGAAAGAAGGGGGATGAGGATGGTTGACTGAGGAATGACTTGATGACACAGGGACACCCACAACATGATGGAGTTTGCTAGCAGTGAGCCAGGTACACTTTTACCTACCTTTATAAGTTACTGAAACAGTGACGCTTAATAACAAGAGTAGAATTGGACTCAGAGTATTAAATAGATTATTGGAACCTGTCATCAGGTGGAAATGTCAGATTCTAATGACTACCACCATGAAGTGTTCATTTAAGCAGCAGTATCCTCAGAAATCAAAAACATTTACTACTTTAAAGAACATAATCTAACCCTTAAGGAGTCACACACAGTTTGTTTGTTGTCCCCTTTACACTGTTGAGAGTCTGACTCCTAGGACACTGTTATCATTAACTAAGTGGCAAGTCAACCATGAGTCCTGCCGACCCATTCAATACTAATACAGTGCTCAGCGATTCCCAGCACTCTCATAGACAATGATTGCTGGGGTCCAAGATGTCTATATATTTAACCCTTCAGGAGGTAGCCAGTTTGTATTTTAACGGTTTGGCCTCTTGTATTTGTACTCTAGCATGTATCACTTTATGGTTATAATATTTGAACACATTGGCCCACGTTTTATAAAGCTTCTGTGCTCATGCACCAAAAAAAAGCAAAAAAGAAATGTGCACACTTCCAGAGCATTGCAGGGGGTGCTAGATTCATGAACAACTTGACCACATTTCATCAACCCTGCACACTTCACAGGCAAAGTGTACAGAGTGCAAAGTGTTGTACTTCATGTGAGGGGTAAATTTTGGTTGATATGTTTTGCGTTTATTTATCAAAAAGTAAAACTTGGCAATTTTTAAAAAATTACTGTTTCAAAATTTGAAATTATATGCTTTTGACTCAAAATTGTTACTTGCTAACATTTCCCATATGTCAACTTAATGTTTTAATCATTTTTAAAATGTCTTTTTGTTCTAATACAATAGTTTACAAATCAGACAGCGATTTTCAAGTTTTTTTTTTTCCTGAAATTTCAAAACTGAAATTTTGGGTGATCTTTTTTTAAGAGTAGGAAATATAAATTGTTAGAATTATCCTGTGAATCATCCAGTTTTCAAAAGTATACCCCTCAAACTATTAAAAACTGCTTTTAGAAAGATTTTTAACCCTCTGAGCGCTGCATACTAAAACAAAATGAAGGTGAAATTTAGAATGGTTTCATTTTCTCAGCAATACCTTTATTTATCCCAAAAATTTACACATTTCCAAAAGATAAAATGAGAAAACACATCTTAAAAGACAGTTTTCCCCTGTAGAATGTAGCAGTTTATAGCTTCTTCAATGGTGTCCTTTTCTAGGCAATAAAATGTTTGTTTAAGATTTATTAACCTTTCGTTTGCGGGGAGGGGGAGTAGAAAAATATCAATTCTGTAAAAGTACAGTATAAAAAACATTTTATCTCTATGGTTCCGCATTTTTACAGGGATACCTAATGTGGGAAAAAAATCAATTGTTTTTCATCGCTGTCTTCCAAGTTGCATAACACTTTTATTTATTTTTTGTCTATGGAGTTGGTTCATGGCTTGTTTTTTGTGGGACATGTCATACTTTACAACTTTTTTACTTTTTACTTTTTTTTAACTGGGTTTGTTAGAAGGTTCAATAATGATTTATTTTTATTCTACAGGTCGTTATTGATGCAGTGATACTATTTGTGTGGGGTTTGTGTTTTGATTCTAATCTTTTTTTGATTATATGTTATTAGTAATGTTAATGTTATGGACATTTTAATTTATTTTTATTTATTGAAAAACATTTTTTCTCTTTTTTTTTTTATTCCTTACACCATGGGACATGAACAAGCAATTATCAATCAGTCAACCAGTGTACATTGTACAATTTGACATGTGTCCAAGGCAGTTAAGTCTCAATTGTCACCATAATATCTACTTCACCCATGTATTATTGATATGAGCAACTACATAAGACAATGAAGGAAATTCATTCATGTTTTGCATTGTTCCGACAGAGATCAACAACACTAGTCTAGTATTGTGCCATATTCATTGTTGTGATGATGAATTCTGGTACAGTTAAAGACTGTTGGGTTCTATTTTAGATTTGCTTTTAGCAGGTGAAAACTGTGGCTTCCTAAATTTCTATTTTCCACCCAGTCATTCCCCTTTTCCTTTCCTTTTCAATGGTCAGGCACAGGTGCATTAAGAATTCCTCCCGGTTTGATTTCCTTTTTAAAAATTATTTCTCACTGGAGTTTCAAAAGTGCTGAAGCTGTTCCTGGTGCTCTACACTTTTTATAGAAAGTAAAGCATCGCAGTAACATTTACCTACTGCACCTGACATCTTATTTTTATTTGTCCCTGAGCAACTACATAACATTGTATCCCATAGACAAAAGTAATTAAAATTATAATGATCTTTAACATACAATTTGATTTCATTCTTAAAGATTTCTTCTCAGGGAGGTTTTAAAAGTGCTGATATCTCCCTGAGCCCCTCACCTTTTATAGAGAGACAAGTATTTAGCTAAGTTATTACAGGACACATTAATTGGAATAAAAATTAATTTTACTAATTAGCTTTGGGATTTGACTTTTGCATATCATGTGTTGGCTGCAGATACTCATCTTAATTGAAATTATTGTAACATAACAAATTAAAGGTAGCATAGAGCAGACGTAGTGGATCCACTTATATTTTAATGCAGATCAGATATCCCAAAAGCATGGAAAACGTCCCTTTTACAACCTTTGGAATGTAGAACATCTTTTAAAATAAGCTCTAGGGTTCTCTAAAATATGAATAATTATCTACAGTAAATTGTTATGTGCCTCTCAAGTGAATCACTAATTTCTTACAGGTTATCTGCTTCAAAGAGGAAGCTTGTCTAAAGAAGCCAACTCACTAATTCCTGGGAGAAGGGGAGATTTATCAAAGTGTTGCAGAGTAAACCAGGGCAGAGTTGGGCTAGATAGCCTTCTGCTGTGCCAGATTTATCACTGTGTCAGTTACTTAATGATAATTCTAGCATAGTTTAAGACGTGAATAATGATGCGATCCAGCACTTAAAACCAATGTACTTATTTAACCCCTTTCCGGCACTTGCCAATCTATTACATCCTACTTCTGGCACATCCTCCTAACGGGTTCAGATGTTGGCTGTATATTACTTGTATTATGAATAACACCTCTAGGATGTGTCAGGGTAGTATCAATCGTAGGATGTAGGAATTAAAAAAGTCGTCATTCTTTCCAAAATGGTACAAATTCAAGGTATTTATTGAAATTAATATGGGAATCCACAGTTGTAACGTTTCAGGGCCCCAAAGGGTCCTTCATCATATATGGATTAGGAGGATGTAAGTGTATAGAATAGCAGTATATCGCTGGAGAAGGATGGCTTAACCCCTTAATGACATGTGACATATTGCTACCTCACATGTAGGCTGTGGGTGTTTGGAGAGGGCTCACGGCTGAGCCCTCTTTCCATAGCCTGTGAGTATTTGCTGAATATTGCAGCAAGCTCCCACCGGTACCACCAGTGCTAACACTTCGATCGCCACAAAGTTGTTTTGGCATTAAAAAGCCGGTGGCTCATGGCTTAGTTTGCCAATTCCGGTGATGTCATCGGGGAGCACTGATCTATTACTATGACAGCCTCTGGTAAATTGCTGCCTCATTTTAACCCGTTTATTACATTGCATACATTAGCACATTGTAATAAATTATGTAAAAAATTATAGATATGTGTAAAATCCCCATATACTGCCGTACTGTAGGATCAATCAGACAACCCCCCAAAAATTTAAAATTCAAATCACCCCCTTCCTCTACAACTGATATAGATATAAAATAAACAGTAAAAATCATAAACATGTTAGGTATTACTGTGTCCCAAAATGTCTGATCTATCAAAATATAATAACGGTTATTCCCGGTGTTTAGCCCTGTAATTAACTATAGCCCTCGAAGTTGCAAATGCCACAAATGTCGCAAAACATAACACCAAACAGAGCTCTGGTAACTGAAGTAAGAAAAAGTTATTAGAGCCAGAAATTGGCAAAATAATTTTTTTTGTTTGTTTTCATTTTTGTAATGAAAACATTATAAAACCTATATAAATGAAGTATCAACCCAAAGAATAAAGGATACATGTAGAGATGAGCGAGCACTAAAATGCTCGTTATTCGAGTCAAACTTTTTCCGATGCTCGAGTGCTTTTTTCTAATAACGAACCCCATTGAAATCAATGGGAGACTTGAGCATTTTTCAAGGGGACCAAGGCTCTGCACAGGGAAGCTTGGCCAAAAACCTGGAAACCTCAGAAAATGATGGAAATACCATGGAAATGGACAGGAAACAGCAGAGGCAGCATGCATGGATGCCTCTGAGGCTGCCTAATTGCACCATTATGCCAAAATTATGGGCAACAGCATGGCGACGACAGAGTGACCGAGTGAGGCGAGATAGCATCTAAAACAACCAATAATTGACCCTGACACTATAGCGGTCAGCATGCAGAGGCAGCGCCAGGCTAGAGAGTGGCAGGGCGACATACCCCAAATGGACTCAGGCTTCAAACCAATTAAAAAAATTCCTTTTGGCGAGGATAATGTGTAGCACTGTACGTATCAGTATTTGGCCTGGTTATGGCGGCAGAGAGGAACCAAAGGAGGTGAGCAAGAAATTATTTCCTATGTGAACAAAAGGTTGACGGTATATTTAGTCGATAAAACAGCATGGCGGCGACAGAGTGACCAACTTCCATAAGGTATCTGGTGAAACCCGGAAAATGAGCCTGACACAGCTCGTTTGCTATGGAGACAACTTTTGGAGGCTGCTTTAAAGACGACGAGGCTGCTATGGAGGCAATTAAATTTGGATAGTGCCTGTATGTAGCAGTCCAAAAAAGTTTTCAAAACAGAGGCCCGGGTAGGTGGCCCTCCAGAAAAATTAAATACATAGACTACTTGTATATGGCACTCCGAAAGCATTTGCAATACTGAGGACGCGAATGTGGCCCTCCAGAAAAATGTAATACATACAGTACTATAGCTAGAGCCAGTTGGCCCTGGCAAAAAATAGCCAGTTGCCTCTTCTTTAGTGTACAAAGAGGAGGAGAATGAGGAGGAGGAGTGCATACATGAGAATTATTCAGGTTGAGCTACTTTCACCTGGTGGAGAATGGAAATCATGAGAAATCCATGCTTGATTCATTTTGATAAGCGTCAGCCTGTCAGCGCTGTCAGTCGACAGGCGTGTACACTTATCGGTGATGATGCCACCAGCTGCACTGAAAAACCCGCTCTGACAACACTTTAGTGGCAGGGCACTCAAGAACCTCCAAGGCGTACAGAGCCAGTTCAGGCCAAATGTCCAGCTTTGAAACCCAGTAGTTGAACGGAGGTGTGTGATCATGTAGGACGATGGTATGGTCAGCTACGTACTCCCTCACCATCTTTTTGTAAAGATCAGCCCTACTCTGCCGAGTCTGGGGACAGGTGACAGTGTCTTGCTGGGGTGACATAAAACTGGCAAAGGCCTTGGAAAGCTTACCCCTGCCAGTGCTGGACAAACTGCCTGCTCTCCTGCTCTCCCTCGCTACTTGTCCAGCAGAAGTACGCCCTCTGCCTCTAGCGGTGTCAGATGGGAAAGACTATTTCAGCTTGTGCACCAGGGCCTGCTGGTATTCATGCACTCTCACACTCCTTTCCTCTACAGAGATGAGAGTGGAAAGATTTTGCTTGTACCGTGGGTCCAGGAGAGTGAATACCCAGTAATCGGTGCTGGAAAAAATTCTTCGAATGCAGCCTAGCATGAAATCTGCCATATGCGCCAGAGTCCCAACACACAAGAATTTACTCCCCTCACTGGCCTGACTCTCCATTTCCTCCTCCTCCTCCAACTCCTCTTCTTCTGCCCATACACGCTGAACAGTTAATAAGGACTGAGAAATGGTCCCCTCTTCTGTCTCGCCGACATTCTCCTCCTCCTCCACCTCCTCCGATACGCGCTGAGTAACAGACCGAAGGGTGCTCTGGCTATCAACAAGGGAATCTTCATCCCCCGTCTCTTGTGACGAGCGCAAAGCTTCTGACTTCATGCTGACCAGAGAGTTTTTCAACAGGCCAAGCAGCGGGATGGTGAGGCTGATGATGGCGGAATCGCCCCTGACCATTTGTGTTGGCTCCTCAAAGTTACTCAGCACCTGACAGATATCAGACATCCACGTCCACTCCTGACTAGCAGTTCCCATGGAAGTTGATATCTGGCAGTCTACAATCAATCTGCGCTGCTGTAAACTCTGGAAAACATGGTTAATGTGGAAATCCATCTTGTGGGCACTTCGCACAACAGTCGGTGAGCGGGCAGTTGGAGGTGGCGCTGCGCTGCCCTGAGAGTGGCAGCATCTGTGGTCGACTTTCTGAAATGCGCACAGATGCGCCGCACCTTCGTGAGCAAATCAGACAGGCATGCCAGGCATGGCACATGTGTCAGTCTGCCGAGTTGCAGAGCCGCCACCAGGTTATGGCCGTTGTCACACGCAACCATGCCTGGCTTCAGGTTCAGCGGTGCCAGCCACAGATCGGTCTGCGCCGTGATGCCCTGTAATAGCTCTTGGGCGGTGTGCCTTTTATCGCCTAGGCTAAGCAGTTTGAGCACTGCGTGCTGTCGCTTAGCGACGGCACTGCTGCTGCACCTAGAGCTACCGACTGATGGCGCCGTGCCCACGGATGGTAATTCGGAGGAGGAGCTGGAGGAGGGGTGGGAGGAGGAGGAGGCATAGTAGGCCTGAGAGACCTGGACCGAGGTGGCCCCGCAATCCTCGGCCTTGGCAGTATATGATCGGCCCCAGGGTCAGACACGGTCCCAGCCTCCACCAAGTTAACCCAATGTGCCATCAGCGATATATAGTGGCCCTGCCCAGCAGAACTCGTCCACGTGTCTGTGGTTAGGTGGCCCTTGTCAGAAACGGCGTTGGTCAGGTCACGGATGATGTTGTCTGACACGTGCTGGTGCAGGGCTGGGACGGGAAAAGTAGTGGCGGCTGGGGACCGAATACCGAGGGGTGGCCGCCGCCATGAGGTTGCGTAAGGCCTCGGTCTCTACCAGCCTATAGGGCAGCAACTCCAGGCTCAGTAATTCGGAGATGTGGACGTTGAGGGCCTGGGCGTGTGGGTGGGTGGAACTGTATTTCCTCTTGCGCTCCAGCGTCTGGGGTATAGACAGCTGATCGCTGCGCATGGAGACATTGGTGGACGCTGTGGAGGATCGTGAAGGCGAAGGTGTGGTTTTCGAGCAGGAGGTGTTTGTGCTGGGGGATGACTAGCAGAGGCTGCAAATGAAATAGGGGAAGGAGCAGTGGTGGGCCCGGCTGGAGGTGAACGGCCTTGATTCCATTGAGTGGGGTATTTAGCACTTATATGCCTGCGCATACTGGTGGTGGTTAAGCTAGTAGTGATGGAACCCCTGCTGATCCTGGTGTGGCACAGGATGCACACCACAGTCCGTCGGTCTTCCGCTGTTTCTTTAAAGAAGCTCCAGACTTGAGAAAATCTAGCCCTCGCCATGGGAACTTCACTACGTGAAACATTTGGTGCTGATGCACCAGCTCTGGCCCTGCCTCTCCGTCTGGCCCCACCACTGCCTCTTCCAACCTGTTCTGGTATAGGACTCGCCTCCGTCTCAGAAGCACTGTCTTCACCTGTCATATCAACCCAGCCTCACTCTGCTCCCCTCTTGGACTTCATGCCCTGACAACAACTTCGCCACTGTCTGACAACCGTGTCTCCTCATCGTGCGACACCTCTTTACACACTTCTTCCACTACGTCAACAAGGTCATCATCACCCACAGACTGTGACTGTTGGAAAACCTGGGCATCGGAAAAGAGCTCAGCAGCAACCTGACAAGTGGTTTGCGACTCTGGGAAGGGTCCAGAAAACAGTTCCTCAGAGTATGCCGGATCAAATTCCATATTTTCCTGGGAGGGGGCAGACTGGGGGGAAGGAGTTTGAGGTGGAGGAGCTGGAGGAGTGCTCACTTGGGTAAAATGGGTGGACTGCGTGGAAGACTGACTGGTGGACAAATGACTTGAAGCATTAGAAAGAGAAAAATTACTCTGACCGGAGCTCCAACAATCCTTTATAAATTCTGTAGGAATCTAACACGTATATTGCTTGACGCATCGACATAAGCAGGACGCCAGCCTCACAGCTTCTTCCAGGGCATGTGGACATGTGTCCTGCTTATGTCAGATATGCCATTTTCACAATGTTTGTGAGTATTTTTAATAAAATTTTAAACTACAAGAAATACTATTACTATCCGTACGCGTATTTCTTCTAGTGGAAATTGTCTTAAAGAGAGATGCGATGCAATGAAGGAGGGATAGGAAACGCGATGGAGTTGGTCTGAATGGTGACCTATTCTGTCAGAAAACTGTGGAGATGTTGCAATCACATTGAAAAGATCGATGACGTCAAAGCATATAACGGTTGGATTCAATAAGAATTTATAAAGATTTTGGAGTCTCCGGTCAGAGTAATTTTTCTTTTCTTTTGTTTTAATTGTGGGACTGTTGTTGGGCCGGTCCTGAGCGCTTGTTAGCTCCTAGGAGCCAGTGTGCAAACATGTAAGATTGCATATTGACTTGAAGCATTGTCACATTCACGACATCACCTTTCACACTGTTGTGGCCTACAACGTGCTCTACCACAAGTCCAGTAAGTTGAGACACATGAGCTAGGGTGTAGCTCTGCGTCGTTCCCCTGCTCCCTCATCAGCAGGTAGTGTCTCACCTCGCCCAGGACCATGGCCTCGACCCCTGCAGTTAATTGGATGCCCACGCCCTCGTCCTCTCCTACCCTTAGCCCTTGGGTTCAACATTTTCCAAATAAAGTCTATTTTATAGACAAAAGAGAAATATAAACCGTAAATTTTTTTAGGTAATTTTTTTTTATGTTTGTTTTTTTGGGATTTATAGAAGAACAAAAACGTGCTGAAGAAATCAGACAGCAACCCAGAAGATGATTGCTATGGCTAGTTTCTAACCAACACAGACAATTGTTTAAATGTCTCGGTATTAATGTGACAAAATACCGTATTTATTACGCCACACGTGACATACAGCACGCTTCACAGGCAGAGAAAATGTGGATTGGATTTCTGGGAGACTAGCTTGCTAAACAGTAGCAGGCAGACTAAGCTAGATGAAATTGCATTTGCCACCTGACAGACCACACAAACGATTTTGTGCGTGACTTTCCCTGTCACTGTTAAAAAAAAAAAAATTGGCAGACTTGCCTATCAATCAAACCCACAATAAATTGTCCCACCAGCTGTTTGAATGGACCTGTGTTCATTAAGAGCCAAAAAAACGTTCGCAAGTCTCCCTGCAAATTCGTCACAATATGGTAGTAGCTTGCACTACTAGTGCCAGCAAGCCCAGCCAAAGCAAATTAAAAAAAAAGCTATTGCAGACCTAACAAGGGCTGTTGGGTTCTTGTAGAATCACTCCTGCCTAACACAATCTAATAGAACACCCTAACGCTATCCTGACTAGCAGCAGCTCTATCCCTAAAGGCATCCAGACAGAGAATGATCCAAGCAGGCGCGGGCAGGACTAGATATTCCCAGGTCACATGTCATGGCCAGCCAACCACTGCTATCGACGTGTAAGGTACCACGTCATGTGGGTGGAGTGCAGAGTATCCTGCTTGTGATTGGCTTGTTTCGGCCGCCAAAAATCAAACTTCCAGAACACAGCATGGAATATAAATACCGTCACTATGAAGTGCAATTTGTTATGCGAAGAAAAACAGCCCCAAGAGTTCTTTACATTGAAAAGCAAAAAAGTTATGGATTTTTGAAGGTGGGGAGGAGTGAAAAAAAAACGAAAAAGGACCTTGTCGTTATGGGGAATGACTTGTAAGAGAGTGACTTCCATTAACAACATTAAGCCATCCTTCCTTCAGCTGCCTTATCCTTCTTTTAAATTGAGCTGATATTAAGCTGACAGCAAAATGTAGAATGGGGGTCAGTCACCTTCCCGCATGAGTGTCTTGCTACGGCACGGACCGCATCTGTGGGGCGTATACTCGTGAAAGAAAAGTCCGTATCCAGCCAGTTCCGGGACACTCTCAAAATTCTTTATTGAGGCACATATTTAAAATCCACAGCAGGGAAATAACGCCGGACTAGCCGTCCTTAATCATGGCACGATTATGGCATGCCAGGATTAAGGACGGCTAGTCCGTCTGAAACGCGTTGACGTTATTTCCCTGCTGTGGATTTAAATGTGCCTCAATAAAGATTTTTGAAGTGTCCGGAACGGCTGGAATAGGACTTTCTTTCATATTACAGCTGACACCTGCCTTTACAACACCCACTCATCTGCATTCCCGGCTCCCTTTCCCATCCCCTCACACCATATGGCTAGGAGGTTGTTTTTAAGTGGAAAATATGCAATCACTGGTGGTGTATGCAAGGTTTTGGCGATTATTCAGGGCTTGTGGGGATAAATGTCCCACATTGGGTTAATGAGACTGAAACATTGTCTGGAGGTCTTACATCAATATGACTCACAGTGGATGATCTAACAATGTAAAAACGATTGACTGATAGTGACCATTTCGTGACTGACTAGTACCATAAATTTACCTATTAAGAATTTTTCACCACTAGAAAGCGTGTTTCCATTATTTATGGTGGCAAATATAGGACTATAGCCATATTATTTTGCTGTTATGAATAACAGAAATTAGCGATAGATACTACTAATGTGAGTTGTGAACTGTAACTTCTTTTAATAAATAAAATAATATACAGTATCGATATACTCCAAGCAGGTAATAAATCCAGCTCCATATACAAATTCCCCATTAATTATAAACATACCACTGAGAAGTAGTCTAAACCAGCAGCAGCCCCATAGAAAGTAATCACTACACAGACCCATATAGCTAGTTACATAGCCAGGTATCCCCTCATAGATGGTATACAGGGCAGACTCCTATAGGTAGTACATAGTGCTAGTGTCCCCCTCATCAGATCGTATGTCACTCACACGACAACGCCCCCATATAGATAGAATACATTGTATAGTAATCCAAGCTGGACCGCCCCACCCATAGAAACTCTTCCAGAAGCTGCAGTTCTCTGAGATGGGACACAGGCATGTGTAAAACCCAGTGGGCACACAGGGGGTAGTGTATGTGCCACTCTCTCAATTGGATTTAAAGATCAGTATCTGTTATCCATTGCATTGGATTTTAATCTGCCACTAAGGAGGATTATTGCTCATGATTGCTTCATGAGTATCCTATCTTACTTTCGACGAATGATGAAGTACTATTGCTAAACCATGCAGTTGATTGACAGCTGTAGCCGATTTCCAACTATGGCATGAGTATTTGTCTTGATGACGCATTGCCGCTAATGAGTTTCGCAAGATCTGTCTGATCTTGCGCATGTTCAAGTCAATACTGGCCACTGCCCGTATGCATTGTCTCTGTTACCTAGTTCTGCCATTTTTCTCGTCATTATTGTTTTCTCCCTGTTTGTTGGACGGGGCGGGTGGAAGACTACCACTTTGATAGAGATGTTCGAGCTACTGGTTGGAAAAAAAGCAGCTATTGATTCCAGTCTTCAAGGAGTTATCTTTCCAAATGTAGGATGTCATTTGAAGTTAAACCAGTTTTGCTTACCTTTCTTTGATACTGAAAGCAATGCCCAGAAATCTCTTTAGACTCTGAAATCTCTCGTAGGAAACCTTTGATTTTGCTTCCCTGCATGTTCATCTTGCCTCATTTGGTTATCTACAGTATATCATGTTATGGCTAACACTTGCGAGGGCAGCTGCGCTGTACTTGTGGAGGACCGCACTGGACAGATCTGTATATCTGTAGTCAATCTAGGTGTTTGTGACTAAGCACGGGGGGTGCAGACACTTGGCAAAAAGTAAATGAGTTTGGCTATTTGTCCCTCTCTTTCCAGATATTCTCAAGCGGGCCAGCAGTTTCCGGATTAATAACAAGATCGAAGGCACAAGAGCGGGGACAACACCGTGAAGGACCAAAGGATTTTCTCCTCTTTCCCTGAGGAATAATAGAGACCTTGTCTGGGAAAGCACCATAGGAGGCATATGCACAAGTCCAAAATAGGCTCGCCGTAAAAAAGTTAGATAACGGACGGGTGGTTCGGACAGAATTATCAATAATAAGACAAAATGGGAGCAGGTCAAAGATACAAAAGAACGTAAGAAGATCGTAGGGGGGGGAACGGCACCAATATGAGGAAAAAAGATGTATTTAGAAAGTACAGATTGTGTGCGTAGTTGTAAAAAATAATAATATAGAAATAAACACACACAACCACACAAACACAAACACCAAACAATATGATGAGACGATAGTATAAATAGGGGCAATGTATCTATCTTTGAGTGTGCAATGGTTCTGGCGTATTTTGCCACTTTTGCCACACTATTTTTCCGATTTATCGGATTTTATTATGACACTATGTTCTTTGGTTGGTCTACTTACTCTACTCCTCTTTGTTGGTGTTGTGTAGCAATGTGCATAGGTGAATGTTATGATTGCAACATTTGGAAGAAGTTGCAAAGAACATAAGTCACAAATGCAAAATACAGAAGGTGGTTTCAAAAAACAAAATAATCAGGCTGGCTGACCCACTTGTTGGCTTGTGGTCACGTTGTTAACCCCTTACCGACAATCGTTTTAAGCTTAAATTTTGTGACGAGACTCAAATTTTTCGAATCTGACATGTGTCACGACTAATTGGTTATAATTTCGGAACAGGATCCTTTACTTTTACAGGTGAGGGTGAAGATGTTGTCATCTTGACACATGGGGAATTCATGCTTGTTAGTTCTGTAAAATTCGTAGAGTGATAAGTTAAAAAAGATTTAAAGTTTGGCAAAAGTTGTAAAAATCCTTGCATTTTTCAAAGTGTTGAAATATGTTTCCATAGGTGGCAAAACGAGATTTCAACGACAGGAAGTAACAAAAAAGGGATTAACTACGAATGTCGCGTTTGATGGTGGAGATGGATTGGGTAGTGCGTCGCCTGCTTTGGTCGTAGGATGTTCTAAGTTTTGGAGAACAGGTACAATTTTCTCATTTAAGGATATCACCAAAAACTCACATTGTAAAAATCTGGATTGAAATATGGTCAATATATAAACAATGATATAATTAATACCAAAAACACCTTTTTTCATCTCATCCCCCCCATCCAGTTTCCCCCCCACCCATAACATGTAGCGAGATGTTAACTCAAAGTAGACATCATATTCTGCTGTAATTGAAATCTCGCCCGTTCTCCACGATGCTCGGTTGAACGCAGGAGATTGTTGACAGTTCTCCATGCTAAATGCATGAGTTGCCGCCCTGTGATTGGCTGATTGAATTAGTGTTAAACGAGCAGTTGGACAGGTGTACCGTAAATAAAGTGGCCGGAGGTGAGTGTAGTGGGTCGTGTGTGTTGAACAGCCAACCCAAAATGGGATAGAGGTCCTATGAGGCACTTTTATAAGCGGGATCGGAGACGACGCTTCTCCATCTCCACCAGAGTTCAAATCTGTGTGTCTATGCCCAATCAATTACCCTACAAAGATGGGTGGAAGTGTATCTAAAATATATTTGGGACTTCCACCTCCTATGTTTTGCCCGATAAATATCTTCTATTGAGATTCTCGCATATAATTACTCCCCCAACTCGCAGCCAAAATGTGAAGAACAGAGGTAATTCGCTAAGAAAGGAATTGGAGGGATAAAGAGTTGGAGGTAAATTAGATTTTTATTATAGAAGCTTTCTACCCAAACCAAGAGACGGCTTCCCTTGTCCCATTGGTTAGGCTCTCTCTACCTAACTTTATTAAGGGTTACAAATTTTTTTTCAAAAATTCATTAGTGGTCAGCCGTTATTAGGGTAATTCCCAAATATCTCAGTATTCCTCTGTTTTCATTCGAAAAAGGGAGATTACGATCCCTCAATTTTGCTATTTTCTGTTAGGACGGTTATATTTAGGTATTTCAGATTACTTAAAATTTATTTTGTATAGAATAATTTAGAATTTTTCGCAGAGTTCAGTCATCAAATTTCGGTAGGGAATATTAGGTCTGGCCACAAAAAATAACAAGTCCGTCCCCATAGAGGATTACCGGATGATTCCTTGGCCAATGTGAATGCCCATATATTCCAGTTCTCCCTAACAGCGCATAAAAAGCGGTTCTATGCCCAAAGCAAATCAAGAGGGTGAGAGGGGGGACAACCCTGTCTGGTTCATTTGTATAGAAAAATCATTAGATGTAAACCCCATTTATTCTAACCGCCGCAGTGGGTTTTAATATAAAGCTTCCAATCCATGTCGCATTCCTACCCCAGGCCTATATGTCACTGAGTTTAATAAAGTCCCCACGGTATATCTATTCAAATTCTTTATCTGTCGGCAAGATAAGAGAAATGCGGGTTATGCCCTATCCGGATATAAATCACATTGATCGCCTCTGGTTGTCCATATTCGCATCTCTGGTCGGCATTGAAGCCATTTGATTTTTAGGTATCAAATTTGCTAAGTGCGGAGGACAAAACGTGCGGATAGGATATTAGCAAATAGTTTAGGTCTGGAATTGAGGAGCGAAATTGGTTCTCTAGTTCACACACAATTGGGTCCTTGCAGGTCTTATGTATCACAGAGATATGGGCTCTAGTAGCCCTGGGGGAGGGGACTCATTTGGTTTCGAATTGAATTTGTCTCGAAAACTTATTTTGGCGTTGTATAATAAAAGTTTCTAGATTTTATTGTAAAACCATCGGGTCGGAGCTTTCCATGATGCTGTTGTGAAATCGATCCTATAATTCCTGCAACTGATATAGGTCTATCAAGGGTCCTTCATTAGCCTCCCAATGGGAGCTTGGGTAGTTTAGATTCATCAAGGTATTTTGAATAAATTTTTGGATTTCCTTCATGTCATCTTTCTCCCGTACTGTAAATATATAAATCAGAATAGTAATTCTAAAAAGTCTCCGAATTGAGGATGGTGATGGAGACCAATTGGTTTGGTTATTGGCAATCTTAGAGATATATAAGCCTGCTTCTCTGTTTCTCTTCAAGCTCTGGGCCCAGAGTATTCCCTAGTTGTTCAAAATTCGTAAAATGGCGAAGGAATCTCTCTAATGTTGCTTGTGATGCTAAATTATTATGTTTTATATTTTCCCTAAGTTGACATACTGGGCCCCAACTCCGTGGGAAAGTAACCTCTCTTATGTACATCACCGGCAACTTTATTAGGTACAACCCGTCCAATGCTCGTAACACTAAGTTTAATCAGCCAATCAATGGCTCCGTGCATTTTAGCATGTAGACATGGTCAAGACCAATTCTGCAGTTGATGAAACCGAGCATCAGTATGGGGAAGAAAGGTGATTTGGTGCCTTTGAACAGTGGCAGGGTTGTTGGTGCAGAAGGGCTGGTCTGAGTATTTCAGAAATGCTGATCGTACTTGGATTTTCACGAACAACCATCTATGGGTTTACGAGGAATGGTCCGAAAAGGAAAAAGCATCCAGTGAGCGGCAGTTCTTAGTGGGCGGAAATACCTTGTTGATGGCCCCACACAGGTAGAGGAGAATGGGCAGACTGGTTCGAGCTGTAGAAACGGGCAACAGTGACTCAATCGCCACCTGTTACAACGAGGTGAGGCAGAAGAGCATCTATGAACGAACAGTACATCAAACTTTGAGGCAGATGGGCTACTAGCAGCAGAAGACAACACCGGTTCCATACTTTCAGCTAAGAACAGGAAAATGAGGCTACATTTGCACACGCTATCGAAATTTGGACAGTAAGAAGATTGGAAAAACGTTGATGGTCTGATGAGTCGCGATTCTGCTGCGACATTCGGATGGTGGTTAGGGTCCAGAATTCGGCCCCCTCGTCGACAATCATGAAAGCATGAAATCATCCTGACTTTTATCAACGGTTCAGGATGGCTGAGTGGTTGGTGGGGTGTCTGCGGGGTGGGATATGGTCTTGGCAATCGGGGGGAACCTTGGTACCAATGAGCATAGTTTGCAACGCCCAGCATACATGCGTATTGTTGTGACCATTGTCCAATCCGTATGACCACAGGGTACAAACATCTGTGGCTACTTCAGCAGGCAATGGCGCCATGTCATAAGCTGGAATCATCTCGACTGGTTTTTGAACATGAATGAGGGCACCTTGTACCAACTGGCCTACACAGTCACCAGATTCAATCCAATAGAGCATTGTGAGATGTGGTGGGTGGAAAGGGAGATTCGACATGGATGTGCAGCCGACAAATCTGCGGCAAACTGTGTGATTGCAAGCAATTCAATATGGACCAAAATCTTGAGGACTGTTCCAGCACCTGGTGGAAATATGCCCACAAAGCCAATGAGGCAGTCTGAAGGCAAAAGGGGGGTCCAACCCGTTATAGCATGGTGTCCTAAGAAAGTGGTGTTGAGTTATGTTCTATTGTGTAGTTGGTTTCAATAGAATCTTCACCTGGGCGTTGTACTGTTTTAATTCGCGACACCATTTTCACCAAGATACATCTAAACGGTTTGGAGATATCGGGTGGCATTTGGTTCAACGTAATCTATTTTTTTCTGAAGCTCCTCCTCTAGTAGCCAATGTCTATAGACTATCATTCAGCTTCCAATCCCAGCGTCCTCGCTTTTAGAGCGAAGGGCAGAGAAGCTGAGCTCAGCGCATATCGGAACAATGAATCAGGGAGCTTTTGGCCGGTTCAAAATGCGTAGGGCACAATGTGACATAAAAATGTGAATCAATTATGGATACACATTGGGGCAGATACTTACGGCTTTTCATTCGAAAATCCCGTGGCGAATTCTTGCAAGGTCGGGTCCGGATAGGATTTAGGAAGTAGTTCCTCCGCCGTCCACAGGTGGCGCTGCGCGATGAAATCACTGACAGCCCGGAATTACAAGAGTGGAAAAGGTGTAAGGTAAGCGCTTCCAAGCGACACAGTTGGTTTTTCCATGGCTGCGTTTGCGAATACGGTCCCCGATTATGTCGGTGCGATGCGGCGCCGAGGAGACACAATCATGGCGCCTCAAAATCGGGGCATTCAGGTACTACTCGGAGGCAAAAATCGGAATTATTAGGGTTAACGTGGAAAAGAGCGAATCGGGCCCTTAGTAAATGACCCCCAATCGGGTACAGTGACGAAAAACGTGTAATCTTTCTGGCGTATGTAAGAACCTCCAAGTACCAGATTGGAAAGCTGTACGGTTTCTTTGGTCTGCTTGTTCTTGTGGAATGATGATTACCAATAGAGTATCTAATTTTGGATTCGGGGCCAAGTTCATATCTCCTCCTATATGAGTGTTCCTCAATACCTCTCTAGTTCTGAGGATACTTAGTGTTTGTTGCGACTGTATTGGTAGTATCTGATCCAGGGTATATAAAACTGAGGCATTTTCCAACAATACAATCGCCTAATTTTCATCCGTTTTTGTATCTATACATGTGCCCATGGTATTGTGAGAAGAAAGAGGTCCTTTGTTTAGAGTTCACGACCAATGGGTAGCTTTTTATCGACGAGACATTTTCCTGGGAGGGGGCAGACTGGGGGGAAGGAGTTTGAGGTGGAGGAGCTGGAGGAGTGCTCACTTGGGTAAAATGGGTAGACTGCGTGGAAGACTGACTGGTGGACAAATGACTTGAAGCATTAGAAAGAGAAAAATTACTCTGACCGGAGCTCCAACAATCCTTTATAAATTCTTTATGAATCTAACACGGTATATTGCTTGACGCATCGACATAAGCAGGACGCCAGCCTACACAGCTTCTTCCAGGGCATGTGGACATGTGTCCTGCTTATGTCTAGATATGCGCATTTTCACAAACGTTTTGTGAGTATATTTTTAATAAAATTTTAAACTACAAAGAATATACTATACTATCCGTACGCGTATTTCTTCTAGTGAAATTGTCTTAAAGAGAGATGGCAATGAAGGAGGATTAGGAAACGCGATGGAGTTGGTTTGAATGGTGACCTATTCTTGTCAGAAACCTGTGGAGATGTGCAATACTCATTGAAAAAGATCGATGCGTCAAGCAATATACCGTGTTGGATTCATAAAGAATTTATAAAGGATTGTTGGAGCTCCGGTCAGAGTAATTTTTCTCTTTCTTTTGTTTTAATTGTGGGACTGTTTGTGGGCCGGTCCTGAGCCGTTGTTAGCTCCTAGGAGCCAAGTGTGCAACACATTAAGATTGCTATATTGACTTGAAGCATTGTCCACATTCCACGACATCACCTGTTCACACTGTTGTGGCCTCAACAGTGCTCTACCACAAGTCCCAGTAAGTTGAGACATGAAGCTAGGGAGTGTAGCTCTGCGGCGTTCCCCTGCTCCCTCATCAGCAGGTAGTGTCTCACCTCGCCCAGGACCATGGCCTCTGACCCCTGCAGTAATTGGATGCCCACGCCCTCGTCCTCGTCCTCTACCCTTAGCCCTTGGGTTCAACATTTTCCAAATAAAAGTCTATTTTATAGACAAAAGAGAAATATAAACCGTAAATTTTTTTAGGTAATTTTTTTTTTATGTTTGTTTTTTTGGGACTTATAGAAGAACAAAACGTGCTGAAGAAATCAGACAGCAACCTCAGAAGATGATTGCTATGGCTAGTTTCTAACCAACACAGACAATTTGTTTTAAATGTCTCGGTATTAATGTGAACAAAATACCGTATTTGATTACGCCACACGTGACATACAGCACGCTTCACAGGCAGAGAAAATGTGGATTGGGATTTCTGGAGACTAGCTTGCTAAACAGTAGCAGGCAGACTAAGCTAGATGAAATTGCATTTGCACCACTGACAGCACACAAAACGATTTTGTGCTGTGACTTTCCCTGTCACTTTAAAAAAAAAAAAATTGGCAGACTGTGCCTAATTCAATCAAACCCACAATAAATTGTCCCACTCAGCTGTTTGAAATGGACCTGTGTGTCACTAAGAGCCAAAAATAACGTTCGCAAGTCTCCCTGCAAATTCGTCACAATATGGTAGTAGCTGCACTACTAGTGCCAGCAAGCCCAGCCACAAGCAAATTTAAAAAAAAAAAGCTATTGCAGACCTAACAAGGGCTGTTGGGTTCTTGTAGAATCACTCCTGCCTAACACTAATCTAATAGAACACCCTAACGCTATCCCTGACTAGCAGCAGCTCTATCCCTAACGGCATCCAGACAGAGAATGATCCAAGCAGCGCGGGCAGTGGCTAGTATATTCCAGTGTCACCTGATCAGGCCAGCCAATCACTGCTATCGACGTGTAAGTGTACCACGTCATGCTGGGTGGAGTGCAGAGTATCCTGGCTTGTGATTGGCTCTGTTTCTGGCCGCCAAAAATCAAACTTCCCAGAACACAGCATGGAATATTAAATACCGTCACTATGAAGTGCAATTTGTTATGCAGAAAACAAGCCCTCACAGAGTTCTTTACATTGAAAAGCAAAAAAGTTATGGATTTTTGAAGGTGGGGAGTGAAAAATGCAAAAACGAAAAAGGACCTTGTCGTTATGGGGTTAATGACTTGTAAATGAAGAGTGCCTTCCATTAAGTCACACAAAGGAACAACCAACTGTCATGCGCATCCGTATGCCTTCAGCTGCCTTATCCTTCTTTTAAATTGAGCTGTTTATTACAGCTGACAGAAAATGTAGAATGAGGGTCAGTCACCTTCCGCGCATGAGTGTCTTGCACGGCACGGATCGCCCATCTGTGTGGGCGGTATACTGTGAAAGAAAAGTCCGATATCCAGCCAGTTCCGGACACTTCAAAATTCTTATTGAGGCACATATTTAAATCCACAGCAGGGAAATAACGCCGGACTACCGTCCTAATCGGGCACGATTATGGCATGCCAGGATTAAGGACGGCTATCCGTCGAAATCGTTGGCCGTTATTCCCGTGCTGTGGATTTTAAATATGTGCCTCAATAAAGATTTGTGAAGTGTCCCGAACGGCTGGAATAGGCAGACTTTTCATTTCATATTACAGCTGACACCTGCCTTTAACACCCACGTCATCTGCACCCCTGCGCCCTTTCACATCCCTCCACACCATATGGCATGGAGGTTGTTTAAAGTGGAAAATAATTGCAATCACTGGTGGTATGCAAGGTTTGGCGATGTATTATCAGGGCTTGTGGGGGATAATGAGTCCCACATTGGGTTAATGAGACTGAAACATTGTCTGGAGGTCTTACATCAATATTTGACTCACAGTGATGATCTACAAGTAAAAGACAGTTGACTGATAGTGACCATTTTGTGACTGACTAGTACCATAAATGTTTACCTATTAAGATTTTCACCACTAGAAACGCATGCTTCCATTATATACTGGTGCAAATATAGGACTTAGCCCATATTATTTTGCTGTTAGAATAACAGAAATTAGCGATGTAGATACTACTAATGTGTGTATGTGAACGTGTACTTCTTTTAATAATATAAAATAATATCAGTAACTCGATATACATCCAAGCAGCTTAATTAAATCCAGCTCCAATTACAAATTCCCCTTAATTTAATAACATCCACTAGAACGATAAACGCCAGCACCCCCAATAGAAAGTATATACTACAGACCCATATAGCTAGTTTAATAGCCAGTATCCCCTCATAGATGGTATACAGTGGCAGACTCCTATAGGTAGTCATAGTGCTAGTTCTCCCCTCATAGATCGTATGTACACACGACAACGCACCCATAGATAGAATACATTTATATAACAGCTGGACCCTCCACCCCATAGAACCTCTTCTCAGAAGCTGCAGTCTCTGAGCTGGGACACAGGCATGTGTAAAACCCAGTGGTGCACACAGGGGGTTCTGTACTGTGCCACTCTCTCAATTGTATTAAAGTCATCAATATTGATTTCTGGTATTATCCACTTTCCAACATCTGGATTTGTCTGCAATCTGCCACTTAAGGCAGGATTTTCATCCTGCCTCATGGCAGATGTGGCCTTGCATGAGGTGATTTCTTTTTATCTTACTTTCAGAACCCTCTGAATGGATGAAGTTTCAGGCTACTGTGCTTGAAACCACTGCCAGGGCTTTGATTGACAGCTGCTATTCAGGACCAGTTACTTTCCAAAGCTAGGTGTTGTCATTTTGAGTTCATTTTGGCTCAGTGATTGAGTGACTGAAACTTATATATCTGCCCGTTCTAGTAATTAAGTCCTCTGACACTTGATGTCTGTTCCCTTGCTATTTCTATTGCTTTGCTATTTTGTGTATCCAACGTCTCAATGTTTACTTGGCCAACACTTGCCTCTCGATATTGCATCTCGCTGTCATCTTTGTTTTAACCCGTTCTGGCAGAACTTCTTGTCTATTATCTGTTGTTCTGCCCCTTGTTTTGTGTGACGGGGTTGTTGGTGTGCATTGACAAACTTTGAAGAAAATGTTTTCTGAGGTTTTTGAAGCTATTATTTTTTCTAGTATTTCTTTTTTCCATGTAATTTCTGTCAAGTTCAAACAGCAGCTTTCTTCCCTTTAATAACAAGGCAAGGGCACAAAAGAGACGGGACAAAGTACCTGATTTTTCTTCATCTTCTGAATGTTAATAATAGAGCCTAGAACTGGAAAGAACAAGAGCCAGGGAAAGTCACTGCACAAGTCAAAAATAGGTGGTAAAAAAAATACTCTGGTTTCAAGGTAATTACAATTAATGATGACCACATGGGAAGTCATAACAACATCTGAACAAAATATGAAACGTAATAATCGTTTAATCACCCAAAAGAAAAAAATGTATTTTAAAGACAACGCAATATACAGATATGTGTGTGGGTGTTATAAA
Organism: Engystomops pustulosus; assembly: GCA_019512145.1. Lineage (NCBI taxonomy): Eukaryota > Metazoa > Chordata > Amphibia > Anura > Leptodactylidae > Engystomops > Engystomops pustulosus. The sequence continues at coordinate 83,816,220 of CM033646.1, read as the reverse complement.
TATATATATATATATATATCTAATATACACACACACACACACACACACAACACACACACACAACATATATATATATATATAAATATGGGCCAATGTATCTATCTTTGAGTTGCCATTTTCTGGCGTATGCCTTTTGCAACTGTTTGCACTTTTTTCCTGATTTATCTGATTTATTATGGCACTACTTCTTTTGTTGGTCTCTACTCTACTCTACTTCTCTTTGTTGGTTTGTGTAGCAATGTGCATAGAGTGAATGTTATGATTTGCAACATTTGGAAGAAGTTGCAAAGAAAGTCACAAATGCAAATCACAGGAAGCTTGGTTTCAAAAACAAAATTAATCAGGCTTGCTGACCCACTTGTTTGGTGTGGTCAGTTTTAACCCCTTATCACCGACACTAGTTTTCAGCTTAATGACGAGACTAAATTTTTCGAATCTGACATGTGTCACGATAATTGGTTATAATTTCGGAACGCTTTAACATTTTCAGGTGATTTTAAGATTGTTTTCTCTTGACACATTGGAATTCATGTTAGTTGTAAAATTTAAGTGATAAGTTAAAAAAATTAAAGTTTGGCAAAAGTTTGTAAAAATCCTTCATTTTCAAAGTTTTAAATGTTCTGCTTTCCAGACAGGAAGTAAAACTATCCAAAAAGCGTGATAATTAACATTTCTAAGAATGTATGTTTTATGGGGAGCTGATTTTTTATGCGTCGCCTCTTTTTTCTAGGATTTTATAAGTTGCAGAACAAGGTACAATTTTTCTCATTTTCATGAATATCACCAAAACTCACATTTTTTAAAATTCTTTATTTAAATATTTTCAATATATAAACATATGATATTAATTAATTACAAACACACCTTTTTTCCTCTCCTCCCCCCCATCCATGTTCTCCCCCTCCAGCCCATAACATGTACAGCAGAGATGTTAAACCTCAAGTAGACTCCTATATTCTGCTGTAAATTGAAATCTCGCCCAGTTCTCCCAGATGCTCGGTTTGAACTGCAGGAGATTGTCTTGACCATGTCTACATGCCTAAATGCATTGAGTTGCCGCCATGTGATTGGCTGATTAGAAATTAAGTGTTAACGAGCAGTTGGACAGGTGTACCTAATAAAGTGGCCGGTGAGTGTAGTTGGGTGTTTGAAATCCAACAAACATGGGATAGAGGTCCATGAGGCACTTTTAAGCGGGATCGGAGAGACGCTTTCTTCCATCTCCACCCAGAGTTTCAAATCTTTGTGTCTATGCCAATCAATTACCCTACAAAGATGGGTGGCTATGTAGTATCTAAATATATTTGGGACTTCCAAACCTCCTCTATGTTTTGACCGATATAATATTTCTCTTGAGATTCTCGCTTTCTTCCCCCTCCAGATAAAGGTGAAGATACAAGAGGTAATTTTCTGCATAAAGTAGAGGATTCTTGGGAGTAAATTCATTTTTATTATAGAGCTTCTACCCAACCAAGAGAAGGTCCCTTTGTCCCATTGGTTTAGGTCTCTCTCTACCTAATTTATTAAGGGTACAAATTTTTTTTCAAATAATTTATTTAGGTCAGCCGTTAGGGTAATTCCCAAATATCTAGTCTCCTCTGTTTTCCATCTAAAAGGGAATTTATCCCTCAAATTTGCTATTTCTCTGTTAGGGACGGTTATATTTAGTATTTCAGATTTACTTAAATTTATTTTGTATAGAGATAATTTAGAATATTTTTGCAGTTCAGTCATCAAATTTGGTAGGGAAATATTAGGTCTGGCCACAAAAAATAACAAGTCGTCCCCATAAGCGGATACCTTATGATTCCTCTGGCCAATTTTAATGCCCTCTATATCCACGTTCTCCCTAACAGCGCATAAAAGCGGTTCTATGACCAAAGCAAATATAAGAGGGGAGAGGGGACAACCCTGTCTGGTTCCATTTGATATAGAAAAATAATTAGATGTAACCCCATTTATTCTAACCGCCGCAGTTGGGTTTTCATATAAAGCTCCAATCCATGTCTGCATTCCTACCCCCAGGCCTATATAGTTCACTGAGCTTTTAATAAAGTCCCACCGTATTCTATCAAATGCTTTATCTGCATCGGCAGATAAGAGAACTGCGGGTATGCCCCCTCTCCGTATCTCATAAATCACATTGATCGCTCTGGTTGTCCCATCTCTCGCCTCTCTGGTCGGCATGAAGCCAATTTGATTTTTATGTATCAAATTTGCTAAGTGCGGAGACAAACGTGCGGCTAGGATCTTAGCAAATAGTTTTAGGTCTGAATTGAGGAGCGAAATTGGTCTATAGTTCACACAAAAATTTGGGTCCTTGCCTTCCTTATGTATCACAGAGATATGGGCTCTCAGTAGCCCTGGTGGGAGGGACTCATTTGGTCGAATTGAATTTGTCTCTAAAAATCTATTTTGGAGTTGTATAATAAAAGTTTTATAGTATTTTATTGTAAACCCACCGGGTCCTGGAGCTTTCCCTGATGCTGTTGATGAAATCGCATCCTCTAATTCCTGCACTGATATAGGTCTATCAAGGTCCTCATTAGCCTCCAATGGGAGCTTGGGTAGTTTAGATTCATCAAGATATTTTTGAATAACATTTTTTGGATTCTCAATATCATCTTTCTCCCGTACTGTAAATTATATAAATCAGAATAGTAATTATAAAAAGTCTCCAGAATTTGAGATGGTGATGAGACCAATTGGTTTTGGTTATTTGCAATCTTAGAGATATAAGCCCTGCTTCTCTGTTCTCTCAAAGCTCTGGCCAGAGTCTTCCCTAGTTTGTTTCCAAATTCGTAAAAATGGCGCCGACATCTCTCTAATGTTGCTTTTGCTTTGCTAAATATTATTGTTTTATATTGTTCCCTAAGTTGACATAACTGTGCCCCCATACTCCGTTGAAGTAACCTCTTATGTACACTCACCGGCCACTTTATTAGGTACACCCGTCCAACTGCTCGTTAACACTTAAGTTGCCACTCACTGGCTCAGTTGCATTTAGGCAGTAGTAAACATGGTCAAGACCAATTTCTCTGCAGTTGAACCGGCATCAGTATGGGGAAGAAAGGTGATTTGAGTGCCTTGAACGTGGCTCTTGGTTGTTGGTGCCAGAAGGGCTGGTCTGAGTATTTCAGAAACTGCTGATCTACTGGGATTTTCACACACAACCATCTGTAGGGTTTACAGAGAATAGTCCAAAAAAGAAAAAACATCCAGTGAGCGGCAGTTCTGTGGGCGGAGGTCAGAGGAGAATGAGCAGACTGGTTCGAGCTGATAGAAAGGCAACAGTGACTCAAATTGCCACCCGTTACAACCAAGGTAGGCAGAAGAGCATCCCTGAATGCACAGTACGCTGAACTTTGAGGCAGATGGGCTACAGCAGCAGAAGACCACACCGGGTGCCACTCCTTTCAGCTAAGAACAGGAAACTGAGGCTACAATTTGCACAAGCTCATCGAAAATTGGACAGTAGAAGATTGGAAAAACGTTGCCTGGTCTGATGAGTCTCGATTTCTGCTGCGACATTCGGATGGTAGGGTCAGAATTTCAGAATTTGGCGTCAACAACATGAAAGCATGGATCCATCCTGCCTTGTATCAACAGTTCAGGCTGGTGGTGGTGGTGTCATGGTGTGGGGAATATTTTCTTGGCACTCTTTGAGCCCCTTGGTACCAATTGAGCATCGTTGCAATGCCACAGCCTACCTGAGTATTGTTGCTGACCATGTCCATCCCTTTATGACCACAATGTACCCAACATCTGATGGCTACTTTCAGCAGGATAATGCTCCATGTCATAAAGCTGGAATCATCTCAGACTGGTTTCTTGAACATGACAATGAGTTCACTGTACTCGAATGGCCTCCACAGTCACCAAATCTCAATCCAATAGCGCATCTTTGGGATGTGGTGAAACGGGAGAATCGCATCATGTATGTGCAGCCGACAAATCTGTGGCAACTGTGTGATGCCATCATGTCAATATGGAACAAATGCTTCCAGGAGGAATGCTTCCAGCACCTTGTTGAATCTATGCCACGAAGAATTGAGGCAATTCTGAAGGCAAAAGGGGGTCCTACCCGTTACTAGCATGGTGTTCCTAATAAAGTGGCCGGTGAGTGTACATATACAGTATATGACAGATATGTCTATCTATCATCTATCCATCTATCTATCTCATATCTATCTCATCTATAGATAGATAGATTATTGATAGATGGTAGATAGGTAGAGACAGCCTCTGTACACTAATTCAGTATCAGTGGGTGTGTCCATGCTCAAGCTGCTCATTAGTCAGGAGCAGGTGCTTGAGATGATGTGACAGGAAACAGGTTACGTACGCCCCTCAATCTTACTGAATGTGTATTTTTGTAGAACTGCAAAACATGGTTGCTATGGAGAAAAAAAGGTACTATATGGTGGTTTATTGGCAAAATACTTTGGAGGAATGATGTTTTTTTATTTTTTTTTTGCTCAGAATGAATGTTACACTTTATATTCAATCATTTTATTGGAATAAAAAGTCAGGGATAAATAACAATCACATACAAGTTACTGTCGTCATACATATTGAATGCAATTACAACTATAAGCGCGTCCCTCCTTAGTTTTTATCAGATCAACAGTGGAGGTGATTAGTTGTTAAAGTCGCTGGTTTTAGCCTGATCATATGTTGTGGGTCAGCTGTGTTCTTTTGTAAGTCCTGCTCTCCCAGTTTTAATCAGATGTCTGAAGGCTAGGATGTTTATGGGAATAATCAACCATTGACGTTCTAAATCGAGGAATGTTTTCCATGTAAGTTTATCTTGGCATTGACTTGTGATCGGGATGGCACTACTCGTGGACCCGGTTTATGTGACCTCACTTATGGAGCCATGTGAAGAGACAATATAGGGGTATTCAGACAATCACAATCATACTATCCACACTGGGGAAGGGGGTTAGGGCTACAACACACACTGCAACAATAAGGGACTTTAAAAGTAATGGGGGGGGGGGGGGGTGAGAAGGGGAGGTAAGGCTTCTCTACGAATTGTATGGGGAAGTAATAGCCCGTTTAGGGGAAAATTGCAAGATTACAAAGGCAGATCTGGTTGTTGGTCTGCATTTAGAAGGTCCCGGAATCTCACAGATTCGCGGAATACTATCCAGGGTTGCCATATCTTTATGAATTGTTCTGATGTGCCTGCAGAGTCGGCCACCATCTCCTCCATACGGTATATAGATAACATTTCTTGTGCCCAGTCAGAGATGGTGGGAGCTACGTTCGAGCGCCATTTACGAGGAATTACTGATCGCGCTGCAATTAGAGCGAATCTCAAGAGGCTACGTTTTTGTTTTCCTATAGCTCCTGGAAGCACAGATAGTAAGGCCACCTCAGGAGTTTTAGGATTTGGATTCTCTGTAAGTTCAGAACATACCTCAAAGACCTGGTCCCAAAAGGAAGAAATTGCGCTACACGACCACCATATGTGGAGCATGTCACCTTTGCCTGCGTTACATCTCCAACACGTGTCTTGTACCTCAGGATAGATAGAACGCAGTAGGGCTGGCACTCTATACCACCTTGCAAGGATCTTAAAATTGCATTCCTGTGCTGCACTGGCCACCGATAGCTTATGGGTAAACAAAAATGCTTTTCCCCATTCCTCTGTGGATAATGTGCTACCTAGGTCCCTAGACCATCCTGCTACGTAGGGCAGGGGTGTGGTGTCTCCTTGTTGAATCTATGCCACAAAGAATTGAGGCAGTTCTGAAGGCAAAAGGGGGTCCAACCCGTTACTAGCATGGTGTACCTAATAAAGTGGCTGGTGAGTCTATGTTCTCTATTTGTTGTATTTGTTTCAATAGATCTTCTACCTGGGCGTTGTACTTTTTCTTAATTCGCGACCCCATTTCCACCAAGATACCTCTAAACTGTTTGGAGATATCTGGCGTGTCATTTTGTTCAAAGTAATCATATTTTTTTCTGAAAGCTCCTTTCCTAGTAGCCCATTGTCTTATATACTCTCATTCAGCTTCCAATCCCAGCTCCTCGCTTTTAGAGGCGGAAGGGACAGAGAAGCTGAGATCAGCGCATGATCCGAAAATGAAATAGGGTAGATTTTTGCCTGTTCAAAATGTGTCAGGGCACAATGTGACATAAAAATGTAATCAATTCTGGAGTACACATTGGGGCAGATTTACTTACCCGGCCCATTCGCGATCCAGTGGCGCATTCTCTGCACAGGATTCGGGTCCGGACAGGATTTATGAAGGTAGTTCCTCCACCGTCCACCAGGTGGCGCTGCTGCGCTGAAAATCATCTGAACGCGCCGGAATACACCGAGCTGGACCAGGTGAAGGTAAGCGACACATTTTCGTTTTTTAAATGCTGCGTTTTTTCCGAATACGTCCCCCGATTTCCGTCGTGCGCATGCCGGCGCCGATGCGCCACAATCCGATCGCGTGCGCCAAAATCCCGGGGCAATTCAGGTACAATCGGCGCAAATCGGAAATATTCGGGTAACACGTCGGGAAAACGCGAATCGGGCCCTTAGTAAATGACCCCCATTGTGTACATGTGAGAAAAAAGTGTAGTCTTTCCCGGCTGGATGTAATAACCTCCAAGTATCCATCAGTTGGAAAGCATGTAAGGTCTTTTTCATGGTCCTGATTGTTCCTTGTGGAACTGATGATCTACCACTAGACGTATCTAATTTTGGATCTAGGGCCAAGTTCATATCTCCTCCTATAATGAGTGTTCCCTCAATAAACTCCTCTAGTTCCTGTAGGATACCTTCAAGAGCTTTGGCTTGACCTGTATTTGGTAAGTATATTGATCCCAGGGTATATAAAACTGAGGCAATTTTACCCTTAACAAATACATATCGCCCATTTTCATCCGTTTTTGTATCTATTAGTTCCCATGGTGTATTTCTAGAGAAGATAATAGAGGTCCCTTTTGTCTTAGAGTCTACATAGACCCATGGGTAGTTTCTATCGAAGAGACTTGGGATTTTATCTGATCGAAAGTGTGTTTCTTGTATAAATGCTATGGAAGCTTTTTGTTTTTTGAGTAAACGCATCAAGGAAATTCTTTTCTCCAGTATATTTTAACCCTTTGTATTTAGGGACACTATATGTAGTTGTTCCATTGCTCCAGTTATCTTTACAGGGCTAGGAGTGAGTACACCAGATATGAGGTGTTATCAAAGGAACAAGAGTGGAGGGGAAAGGAGGAGGGAAGAGATGGGAAGCAAGAGGAGAGGAAGAGGAAAACGGAGGGGAAAAAAAAACCCCACACAGACCAGACAAGACAAAAAAAGACACACAACCCCTTTTACCATTCTTAGCCTTAGCTGATTTAAAGTAGGCAGGTAGCGCCGCAAAGCGCTCTAATGAGATCCCAATCTATAGGGATTATATCTCACCTATCCGACTAGAGAGGTGTATTCTTTTTTCTTGGGGGGGTGATTCCAAAACTCCGTGAGGCTGGGGGGGCTTAGGTCCCAATTCTCCCCAGGGCTCAAACCTCCCTTTAACTATTGCTTAATTTAAAAGGGAAATACTTTAGCTCATCAAATATTTATGGCCATCAATTTAAAATACAGAGAAGAGGAAAAAAAGAAAGAAGGGAAAACCAAGAAGAGAAAAACAAAGACAGAGAGAGAGAAAAAAAAAGGAAAGAGGAAAAGGGGAGGAACAGTAGAGAGGGAGGGGAAGCAGACAAGAGTGAGGAGAGGCCACTTTTCTATCAAGAAATCTATATATCATATTTAGTGCGCTAAAACCACTATATGTGGAAACATCTTACCCCCAAACCATGTAAGGACCTTATACCCCTATATCTCCCCCTGAAACATATTGATTTGATAGACTTAGTGTAAAGTGATTTTCTTTCTCTTTCTCCCTCCCCCTCTCTTCTACATCCCCTGAATTTCCCTTAACATTTCTAACTAGTTAATTTAACCATTGTGTCCCAAAAAAATTTTCTATTAAAAATCTCTATATCGTGGAATATACCCTCCCTCTACTTCTTAACCCCCATCCAACCCTCATATCTTCCCATTTCCTTCCCCACCAGCGTAAGGTGTCAATAACATTTCACAATATCACATCGAATCTAACTACCCATACCTAATACATAATTTATACAATCGATATGTAAATAAAACATGTACAGTAATTCTTATCCCAATAAATAACATTTTGCAAATTCAGGTTGTAAAAATATATAACATAATGCATTTCGTCCTAAGATCTCATCCAAATACAATACGTAATTAATAAACAGGTCTTCGTTTTAAATCTTAGCTCCCACCCATAAACCTCCCCTCCCTTCCACCCTCGCCCTCCCCTGTAATTCAAACCATTGTGGACAAACTTAGCTGTCTTTGCTTAATAGTGCCAAACATCTCTAAATTCAAAATGGGTGAACCAATATATGTGAGAACACCTTTGTCACATCCCATATAAGGTCCTTTTCCCCTTTTTCCATCCTTCCCCCTCCCAAATTGTATTTAAGTGTTTTTTCTCTTTTTTTTCTTTCTTCCCTCTTTCCCTTAATCCAATGTAAAATGTTTTTCCTCTCTCTTTCCCCCTCCTTCTCACTAAGGACTTTGATTCGGAGCGCTGCAATGAACCCCGAGTTCCTGCTGTATTAAGGTGGAGTAGGGGATTAAGAGTCCAGTCTGAGATCTCGATGGGCTTGATCCCCAAAAACCTAAAGGCTCCATTCAGGTCCGATGGTGTGTGAACAGAATAATTCAGGCCGTCTCTACGTAGGATAACACAGAAGGAATACCCCCATTTGTATGTCGCACCCACATCTTTTGCTCTTTGCAACAATGGGCTCAGGAGCCTTCTTTTCGCTAGAGAGCGTTTTGAGATATCTGGTAATAAGAATACTTGTGAGTTCTCAATTTGGATAGGGCCCCTCTCCCAGGCTTTTCTCAGGATATTTTCTTTCTGTTGAAAATAGTGAACGCGGCATACCACATCACGTACAGTATTATCAGGGCCTCTGCTGGGTTTATATGACACCCAGTGAACCCGATCAATTTCAATAGGAGTGTTTTCTGGCTCCCCTAGTATAATATTAAAGATGGAGACTGCTACCTCCTTTAGTTGGTCACCTGTTACCTGTTCAGACAGACCTCTGATCTTAATATTTCTCCTCCTCCCTCGATTCTCAAGCTCATCTATTGGTAAGGCCAGGTCTTTTATAGTATTACAGTGCATCTGGACTAAAGTATATGTCTCTTCACATTTTCTATTGTGCTCAGTTTGTTGGAGTTGAAGATAGCTAATTGCTTCTGAATTAGTATCCACAGAGGCTCTTACCTCCTCCAGTTCGTGCAAGCATTTCTCTTCAAGTCTGGAGATTTTTATCTCTAAATCGTTCCTCTTCGGGAGAGCCGCCAGCATCTCCTTAAGATCTGGCAAAGACTGCTTGCCCCGTGTTACCTTCTTAGGGTTCGTTCTGCATCTCCTGAACACCTGAGGCGTGTAGTCTCGACACGGCCACCATCTCCCCTTCTGCACGAGGTTTGGGGCTCCCAGTTTCTCCTGATGCACCGGCTGCTCCAGTTGACATCCTCAGCTGTCCCGAGCATACCTGGTCAGGTCGGCTCGTAGGCGGCTGTATACCCCCTGTGGAAGTCCGGCGTCGTAGCGAGCGATGGAGGATATAGGTCTTCCCGCAGGGGGACCGGCTTTCCAGAGTCCTCCTCGCGGCATAATATCTCTAAAGCTCCCCCGATCGGTTAACCTTAGGGGAAGCCGGTGCAATTAGCAGTCACGTAGGCAGCTTCAACTGGCTCACTGGCGTCTCCTGTCCGCGTGTCGGCTCGAAGTAATCTCTCTGGCGGACAGCTGATTCGCCAGCAGCGGTGTGATCAGCTGATGGAGGCAGCACCTGGGGGCTCGTGGAACACCTTACTCACGTCATGTTCTGGTCACACCCACCTCCAAAACTCACATTTTGAGAGACAACTCAGCTAGTAAGTGACTTTGAAAGGCCTAAATAATAGTAAAATCCTATAAATTACCCCAATATAGAAACTTTACCCCTCAACATAAGTGTTTCACATGGGTTCAAACAATATGGACCTGCGATTTAGAACATTTTGAAATTTTTAGGGAAAATACATTCATTTAGGCCAAAACTGATAATTTCAAAATGAATAAAATGATGACATACTCTGCAATGTTTGATGCCCAATTTCTCCCAAGTGTACCGATACCCCATATGTAGTGGTAAACTTTTGTATGGGTCGCATGCGCCATTCACATCAGGTTTGTTTGTCACATTGTACAAGCTACACATTTTTATTTTTTTGCTAATGTGAACATATGAGGGCTTATTATTTGCGCAGTGAGATACAATGTATAGATACTTCATTTTAGGGGTCTATACTGTAGCTCATTCATGAGATTTAATGAACTAAACTAAACAAAATCATCAATTTTTATTTAGGATTTTTAGCCCTTTTTTTTTCCCCGCTGACCGTAACGTAAAAATAATATTAAATTTTTTCTCTGGTTCACTACCATTGCGGAGATCTCACTTAGTAGTTTTTCTTATCTTTGCTCAATTTTACTGAGCAAAACCAATATTGGAGAAAATCGCATTGGTTTTACTATTGACAACTTTTCAGGGCCATAACTTCTGTATTTTTCTGTTGACAGATCTGGTTGAGGGCTTATTTTTTTGCAAAAAGAGTTGTTCTTTTCAGTTATATCATATTAAAGCGCATACATTTTTTTGACCACTCTTTAGAAAAATTTTGTGATGGTATTTGATGAAAAATCGTTCACCTAGCAGGTTCAATATTGATTTAGATTTAATGTACAGTTTAAAACGGAAGCAGTTATACCAAATATGTGTTTTTTTTGGTGTTTTTTGTTTTATATACTTATTGCATTTTATGTGTAACTTGGGAGATTATTTGATATATTTATTTAATATGTATTTAATTATTATTATAAAATGATAATTCCTTTTTTTTTTTTTACATTTTTTACACATTCCATACTTGGGCTTGAACAAGCGTTCATCCGATTGCTTGTTCAAGCTCTTACACTGCAATACAATAACTTACAGCAGGGTCGTGCCAGGAGGCGGAACCCGCCGAGAAGAGGAGCCAGGATCCGAAAACGCGCTTCTCAATCAGACAACTCATTTATTTCAAATGGACAACAATGTGAGATGGAACGACATAAATGGTTGGATTACACGCTTCAGGCCGAATTGCACCCTTCCTCAGGTCCATAAAATTGGCGACGGTATTCTAACAGAGAAAAAAATAAATACAGAAATTAATAAAGAGTAGATTTTTTGGGGGATAAAAAATTCATACAAAGCTGTAATTTTAAATACATCAACATCTGTTTAAAGGTATATATATATATATATATATATATATATATAGTATATATATACATGTATGTAGAAATAGTAGATAAATATACATATACAGGAGTTCATCAATGTTTTTATGTGATTAGACCCTTTGGTAGTGGGTACTTAGACAAGAGGATAAGAATAAAATTAAGCAAATGAAAAAATAGACATATGCATATAAAAACAGTATATAGTTAATAAAATAATCACACTGACCCGGCTAATCTGACTTCCAGTGTAACCGGTGGGGTCTGTATGCAATGTGAGAGAACCGAAGATCTCTTTTTTTATTTGCTTAATTTTATTCTTATCCTCTTATCCAAGTACCCACTACCGAAGGGTCTAATCACATTAAAACATTGATGTACTCATGTATATGTTTATTTATATTTATCTACAATTATATTTATCTACAATTTCTACAATTTATCTACAATTTATTTATATATATATATATATATATATATAATATATTTATTGAATTACTGACACAAGCTTTTAAACAGATGTGGATATATTTAAAATTTCAGCTTTGTATGAATTTTTATGTGTGCTCTCCTAAAAAATCTATTCTTTATTTATTTAGTATTTATTCTCTCTGTTGAATACTGTTGCCAATTTTATGGACCTGAGGAAGGGTGCAAATTCCCCAAAATGCTTAGTCCAACATTAGGGCTGCAATACAGAATATAGACTGGGATCAGATACTGTCACATGGTGCTACTAATGTTAAATGGGAGAAAGAAATCAATGTATCCTGGGTTTTTATACTTCTAAATTTATTCCGATAGGTAACAAGTTGAGACGGGCTAAGATTACACCCCTGTGGCTTACAGCTACAGTTTAAAAGGGCAATTAATGGAGAAAAAGAGGGGATTTAAAAAATTAAATCTGACGGGTCACCTGAGGCTTTCAATACTTAAAAAAAAGTTACCAAAATCTGTAAAAAGAATTAAATTCAGCCAAAATACAAAATGAAAGACAGGTGGCTAAAGAAGCAAAACAAATCCAAGTGAATTTTTTTAGGTGTATCAATGCAAAAAAAAAATGGGTCACAAACAGGTTGGACCCCTTATTCTGAAAATGGGGCATCGTGTGACTAGAACAAGAGAAGGCGGAGGATATTAATAGGTGTTTTTTAGCTCCGTTTATACAATAGAAGAGAGAACTTCTGACTTGGGTGGGTGCTAGTGGGGTCATGCACCCTGTAATAGTAGACTGGTGAATGTAGGCATATCCAATCTAAGCTCAATAAAATCAAGTGTTACAAAGCTCCTGGACCAGATGGGTTTACACCCCACGAGTTCTTAACGAACTCAGTTCTGTTATGCTGTACCGCTGTCAACATCTTCAGGGAGTTCGTAATGTCTGGTGTGGGTTGCAGTGAATGGCGAAGGCAAATTGTGGTGCCAATATTAAAAAGGGCTCTAGAAACTTCGCCAGGCAATTACAGGCCTGTAAGCTTAACTTCCATTGTGGGGAAAGTATTGGGGTTAGTAAAAGACTTATACTGGAGTAGTGACATTCAAATAACAATAATAAGTGATAACCAGCCTGGGTTACTAAGAATAGAAGTTGTCACATAACATTACTGCTTTATGAAGAGGTGAGCATGTGCTTGGGATGGGGAGCAGCTGTGGATATTGTGTTATTGGACTTGCAAAGGCATTTGACACTGTCCCTCATAGAGCCTGAGGGTAAAATTAGGGCTATTGGATTGGCAGCAGAAATAATTTGCATTGGATGAAAACTGGCTGAAGGATCGTATCCAGAGGTGAGTGTGGTCAATGATTCCTACTCGCGAATGGTTCACCAGTTATGAGGGTGTGTACCTCAGGGTTGTGGCTGGCCCACACTATGTAATATATTTATTAATGATATAGAGGTAGGAATTAATAGCACCTGTGTCATTTTTGCAGATGACACCAAACTGTGTAGTGTAATACAGTCATGGAGGATGTTATAGGCTGCAGGGGACTTGGACAAAACGGAATGGTTTTGGTAATCACTTGGCAAATGAGGTTTAATGTGGATAAATGTGAATGTTAGCACCGGGGGCCAATATCCAAAGGCAAAATTAGTCCTGGGGGAGTAAATCTGGGAGAGTCCTTGTTGAGGAAGGACCTGGGGGTACTAGAGATCATAAATGAATAACAGCAGCAATGTCAATCAGCTGCCTCGAAAGCTAGCAGGGATCTGTCATATCAAAAGGATATGGACTTCGTGATAGGGATGTAAATATACCACTATTACAAGGCACTGGTTCGGCCACACCTGGAAGTATGCGTCCGTTCGGGCACTGGTCCATAAAAAGGATGCCGGAGCTTGGAGGGGTTCAACGTAGATCCACAAAAACGATAAGGGTGTATGGAGGGTCTTATTATAGAGAAAGAGTTAAAAACACATAGACTTTATTTTGTCTGGAAAGAGACGAGCTACGAGGGGCTGGACATGATTACTTATAAAATATTGAATGGTTCATACAAAACAATATGGTGGTAAGTTATCCAGATAAATCAAATCAAAAGACGAGAGGGCACTGTCTCCGTTGGAGAGAAACCAAGTTAATCCACGGGCGACAGGGCTTTTACTATGAGAACTGTCAATCTGTGGAATAGCCTGCCTCAGGCGCTGGTCACAGCAGGGACAGCAGAGAGCTTCAAGAAGGGTCTAGATGCCTTTTTACACCTAAATAACATTGATTGTTATGCTATATAGGATTGTTTCCCCTAAATCCCTTCCTCATCCAATCCCTACCCTTCCTCGGTTGAACTTGATGGACAAGTGTCTTTTTTCAACCGTATAAACTATGAAACTATAAACTATGAAACTATTTATGTCGTTCCATCTCACATTGTTGTCCATTTGAAATAAACAAGTTGTCTGATTGAGAAGCGCGTTTTCGAATCCTGCATCCTTTCTACCCACCACGACATTTGACCTGCCGGTTTGGCCACCATTTCGGAACGCAGACGCCGCAGGAAGCACAGTACAGGCAGTCCCTGGGTTACATACAAGATAGGGTCTGTAGGTTTGTTCTTAAGTTGAGTTTGTATGTAAGTCGGAACTGTATGCTTTATCATTGTAATCCCAGCCCGAACTTTTTTGGTCTCTGTGACAATTGGATTTTAAAAATGTTGGGTTGTCATAAGAATCAATATTAACACTAAAGCTTCATTCCATTTGATAACTGTTTCATCTGTTTATTGTAGCCTAGGACTAAAGTACAATAAATTACCAATATCCAGAGGTTCGTTTGTAACTAGGGGTCGTATGTAAGTCGAGTGCTCTTAAGTAGGGTGATAACTGTTTCATCTGTTTACTGTAGCCTAGGACTAAAGTACAATAAATTACCAATATCCAGAGGTTCGTTTGTAACTATGGGTCGTATGTAAGTCGAGTGTTCTTAAGTAGGGGACCGCCTGTAGTTTGACCTTACTTCAGCATTGCTGTTATTAATGCATGATATATCTATATATATATTTGACGCTAAACCTTTGATGTGCTGTGTATTTGATGCGTGTGACTTCATAGTGTAAGAGCCTGCGCGGCGCATACACTATGATATTTTTTTTTTTTAAGACTGATGGCGTTCTTTTTTTTCTCAATCATGTTTATATTTATTGAATTTATATACAAATAAACATACATTGCATTACAGTTGATTGTATGTACTTATTTAAGAAGACAAATACAGGTTTGGCTATTAATGACCTATATGAGCCCATAGACCTGTAGCACAACAAACCATTAGGAAAATGACTGCAACATAAGACACCAGAGAAGGGAAATGCAGTAACATAACCCTCCCACCCTTACCCCATTCCCAGATTCATATCCCAAGGTTAGGACTTGAACAACTTAAAGGGAACCTGTCACCAGGAGACCCATTTTTAGCACTCATTAACACTAAAGCTTCATTCCAGACACATTTGATAACTGTTTCATCTGTTTACTGTAGCCTAGGACTAAAGTACAATAAATTACCAATATCCAGAGGTTCGTTTGTAACTATGGGTCGTATGTAAGTCGAGTGTTCTTAAGTAGGGGACCGCCTGTAGTTTGCATTACAGTTGATTGTATGTACTTATTTAAGAAGACAAATACAGGTTTGGCTATTAATGACCTATATGAGCCCATAGACCTGTAGCACAACAAACCATTAGGAAAATGTCTGCAACATAAGACACCAGAGAAGTGAAATGCAGTAACATAACCCTCCCACCCTTACCCCATCCCCAGATTCATATCCCAAGGTTAGGACTTGAACAACTTAAAGGGAACCTGTCACCAGGAGACCCATTTTTAGCACTCCCCCAGTACCCACAGAGCATAGTACATACACTGCCAAAGTGTTTTTGTATAAAAAATAGGTTTTACAGAAAAAAAGATATGTTATATTGTTCCTTTCATTTGCATCTGCTGTGTGACTAGGCAGTTGCCAATTGGGAGGGGCTGGAAAGGAGCAGTTCCCCTCCTCCTCCCCCCACCCTTGGGAAACATGTGACCTTTTCATATATTTAAAAAGGTCACATGGAGGAGCAGTTCCCCCCCACCCTTGGAGAACAGCTTTCCAGCCCCTCCCAATAGGCAACTACCTAGTCACACAGCACATGCTAATGAAAGGTACAATATACCATATCTTTTTTTCTGTAAAACCAATTTTTAATACAAAAACACTTTGGCAGCGTATGTACTATGCTCTGTGGGGACTGAGGGAGTGCTAAAAATGGGTCTCCTGGTGACAGGTTGCCTTTAATGTATCCTGTTTTATTTATTCAATGTGTCCCTTGACCTCATACACATTCCTAAGAAGCTAGGGAGAGTTGATATTGCAAACGTGATCTTATTTGCAACAATGGTTGTGATGGTAGTCCTGGTGTGTTTATCCATTTCCCCAAAATTTTGTCGATTTTGGCTATTGAGTTCCTTTTCAAGTAGGAGCCATATTCTAGGCTGAGTACACTGTTTACCCTATTTATGTATTCCCTCATTGATGGAGGCCTAGGCCTTATCCAATGTGCTGCAATTAGCTTCCTAGCCTAATACAGAGACCGCTAGATCCCTACAGTGTGAGCTGTGGAAAAGTTGTCTATGTCTAAAACCACAAACAGGCAGGAGAGAGCTGTCACTTTCCCTAAAATTTCCAGCCCCTCCTTCCAAAGGCCCACATTCCCACATCATGTGCAGAACACCTGCTACTGTCCTACTGCTACTACCTAGGACAGTTTGAGTTTCCACAAACCCCTATTTGGAATAACAACTGCGGTGATCTATACGCCGTGCAAGAGGAGAAGCTGGGACATGCTATGGGCCTGATGGCGGTTCTTCTTGTAGGGCCCGCTCATAGCGTCTATACAAAGATCCGCCTTTGCAAGTATTCAGACTCCTTTACATTTTTGACTCTTTGTTTCATTACAGCCAATTATTCTTTATTATTCTCATTAAAGTACACTCTGCATCCCGTCTTGATAGAAAATAGCAGAAATGTAGATATAGTTGCTAATTTATTGCATAAGAAAAACTGAAATATCGCATGATCATAAGTATTCAGACCCTTTGCTGTGACACTCATATTTAACTCACATGCTTTCCATTTCCTTCAGATCCTCCTTGAGATGGTTCTCCTCCTTCACTGGAGTCCAGTTGTGTTTAATTAAACTGATAGGACTTCAGCAGGAAAGGCACACACCTGTCTATATAAGACCTCATAGTGCACTACTGATCCCCCTTTTGCAGTTCCTTAGTTGCCCTGATTCTTATAAGCTCGGAGGCAGAATAGTGGCAAGGCACAGATCTGGCCAAGATTACAAAATAATTTCTGCAGCACCAAAGGTTCGTAAGAGAACAGTGGTCTCTATAATCTTTAAATGAAAGATGTTTGGAACCACCACAACCACAATCTGGCCATGCAGCCAAACTATGGAATTGTGAAAGAAGAGCCTTGGTGGGAGAAGTAAAGAAGAACTCCAAGTTCACTGTAGCTGAGCTCCAGAAATGGGAGATAGATCCAGTAGGGAGATAGAAGAAAGTTCCATTAAATATCACTGCAGTCCCTCCACTAGTCAAGGCTTCAGGGCCGGATTATAGACGTGGCTCCCGGGGCTCGAGCCCAGGGGCCCCCACCATCTTGCCCCCCCCTAGGGGCCCCCCACCAGATCGCACCTCCTGCGCCACCCGTCTGAGATGCCCGCCGCTCCCAGACTCAGGTGACCGCCTCCCCGCTCATCTCCCTGCACCACAGAGATGCCCCCGTCACAGGTGACACCGCCTCCACCTCCCAGACCGCCCCCTCGGCACAGGTGATACCGCCTCCCCGGCACAGGTTACCACCTCCTGGCCCACCCATCCCCAGCCATGCATGGCCGAGAAACGAACCTCCGCTGGCCCGCCTGAAGAAAACCCGCTCGATCCCCCCGCCCCCCTCCCCGTCTGAACAAGTGACACCCCCCCTTTCCGCTGCCCGCTTGAACAAGCACCGCCGACCCCCTCCCGGCTGAACAACAACCTAAAGACCCGCCACCTGCCTGAAGCCACGTCTGGTCACCCTAAAAGGTAAGTATATACATATGTATTTATCTGTGTGTATATATGTATATACAGTTTATATATGTATATACTGTGTATATGTGTATATTCAGGGTATATGTGTATATATGTACAGCATATATGTGCATCTACTGTATGTATATTTGTATATATGCATATACTGTGTATTTATGTGTATATACTGTTTATTTATGTGTATATACTGTGCATATACTGTGTATATGGGTATATATGCATCTACTGTGTATATACTGTGTATATGGGTATATATGCATCTGCTGTGTACATACTGTGTATATGGGTATATTGGGTATATATGCATCTGCTGTGTACATACTGTGTATATGGGTATATATGCATCTGCTGTGTACATACTGTGTATATGGGTATATATCAAAAGTTTTATAATCTTTTATTGTAAACCCTCGGGGCCTGAGCTTTCCGGCTGCGGTTGAGGAATCGCAGCCTCAATTCCGGCAACTGATCTAGGTCTATCAAGGTCCAATTTCGCCTCCAATGGGACTGGGTAGTTTAGCTTTCATCAAGATATGTATGGAATGACATGTTTGGATTCTCCAATACAGCTTCTCCCGTACTGTAAATTATATAAATCAGAATAGAATGAGAAACGTCCCATAATTTTAGAGGGTGATGAGACCAATGGGTGTTGGTTATTTGCATCTTAGAGAGTATAAGCCCTCTCGCTGTTCTCTCAAACACTGGCCCGAGTCTTCCTAGTGTGTTTCCAATTCGAAAAGGGCGCCGACACTCTCTAAGGGTGCGGTTGGCTTTGCTAAATATATCGGTTATATTGGTCCTAAGTTGACATAACTGGACCCCAGACTCCTTTGAAGTCACCTCTTATTACCCTCACCGGCCCCTTTAGATTATGTACACCCGTCCAACGCTCGTGAACACTTAAGTTCTAATCACAAAAACAATCCACATGGCGCAGGCATTAGGCGGAGACTGGTCAAGACAATTTCCTGCAGTTTCCCACGAGCATCATAATGGAAGAAACAGGTTACTCTTGAGTGCCCTTTGAACTGGCCCATGTTGTTGGTGCCAGAAAAGGTGGTCGAGTATTTCAGAAACGCTGATCTCCGGTACTTTCCACACCCTCTCTAGGGTTTCCCGGAGAATGGTCCAAAAGACACAAGATCCAGTCTCGGTAAGTTCTGGTGGCGTAAATACCGGTTGTTGCCACAGTCAGAGGAGAATGGCAGACTGGTTCGAGCTGATAAAGGCAACAGTGATCAAATCGCCACCTGTTACCAACAACGAGTTAGCAAAGAGCATCCTGCAACCACAGTTACATCAAACTTGAGGCAAGATGGGCTCAGCAGCATAGAGACCACACCCACCGGTGTCCACTCTCCTTCACTAACCTCAGACTTAGGATCACAATTTGCACACTTCATCGAAATTGGACATAAAAGAAGCTGGAAACAACGTTTGCCTGGTTCTTGATATCTCGATTTCGCGTCGACATTCGGATGTAGGTCACAATTCGGCGTCAAACACTGACAGCATGATCCATCCTGCCTTTTATCAACGGTTCAGGCTGGTGGTGGTGGTAATGGGTTGTGGGTACTATTTTCTTGGCACCTTTGGGCCCCTTGGTACCAATTGAGCATCGTTGCACACGCCACAGCCTACTGAGTATTGTTGCTGACCATTCCATCCCTTTATGACCACAATGTACCCAACATACTCATGGCTATCTTCATGCAGTGATAATGCGCCATGTCAATAAAGCCTTGGAATCATCTGCAGACTGGTTGTCTTGAACGTGACAATGAGGTCACTGTCCTCAAATGCCTCCACATCCACCAGATCTCAATCCAATGAGCCATCTTTAGATGTGGTGGAACGGGAAGTGCTCATCATGGATTGCGCCGACACTCTGCGCAACTGTGTGATGCCATCATGTCATATGGACCAAAATCTCTGAGGATGCTTCCAGCACCCTTGTTGAAATTGCCGACAAAGATGAGGCAGTTCTGAAGGCAAAGGGGGTCCAACCCTTACTATGCCATTGTGTACCTAATAAAGTGGTCTGGTGAGTCTATGTTCCTCTCATTTGTTGTATTTGTTTCAATAGATCTCGTCTACCTTGGCGTTGTCTTTTTCTTTTCATTCGCGACCCCAGTTGCACCAAGATACCTCTACAACTTTTGAGATGTCTGGCCGTTGTCATTTTGTTCAAAGGTAATCCATTTTTTTCTGCAAATTCCTTTCCTCTAGTATCCCATTGTCCTCTATTACTCTCATTCATCTTCCTCCATCCCTCCATCGTCTTTTAGAGGCGAGGACATGAGAAGCTGACAGATCAATCGCATGATCCAAAATAAATAGGTATATTTTTTTGCCTGTTTCAAAATGTGTCAGGTCACAATGTGACTAAAAATGTATCAATTCTGGAGTTACACGTGGGCAGATTTACTTACCCGGCCCGTTCGCATCCAGTGGCGCATTCTCTGCACAGAGTTCGGGGTCCGGACGGATTATTAAGTAGTTTCCTCTCTGCCTCCCCCAGTTGGCGCTGCGGCTGAAATCACTGACACCGCCGGAATACACCGACTGACCAGGTGAAGGTAGTCGCTTCCCAAAGCGACACCGCATTTTTCGGTTTTTTACAATGCTGCTTTTTTCCGATACGTCCCCCCATTTCCGATCTAGCAGCCTGAACAATTCCGTCGCCGCATCGCGCACAATACTCGATCGTGCCCAAAATCCCGGGGCACATTCATGTAACAAACGCGCCAACCGAAATATTCGGGTTCACGTCGGAAAACTCGAATCGGGCCCTTAGTAATGACCCCAGCATTTTTATCCTTGAGAAAAATTCATCTTTCTTCGTCCCTGGTGTAACTAACCCTCCAAGTATCCCTCCAGTTGGAAAGCATTTACAGGTCTTTTTCATGTCCTGATTGTTCCTTGTGGAACTGCTATCTACCACTAGACGTATCCTAATTTTGGAGCGAGGGTCCAAGTTTCATATCTCCTCCTATAAATGAGTGTTCCCTCATAAACGCCTCTAGTTCCTGTAAGGAGACTTCAATAGCTTTTGGCTTTGACCTGTATTTGGGGTAAGGTATATTGATCCCAGGTTATATAAAACTGAGGCATTTTACCCCGAACACAGACATGTCGCCCATTTTATTCATCGTTTTTTTGTATCTATATCCCATGGTGTATTCTAGAGAAGATATAGAGGTCCCTTTTGTCTTAGAGTCTACATTAGACCCATGGGTAGGTTCTAATCGAAGAGACTTGGGATTTTATCTGAGTCGAAGTGTGTTTCTTGATAAATGCTATGGAAGCTTTTTGTTTTTTGATAAACGCATCAAGGAAATTCTTTTCTCCGTATCTTTTACCCTTTGTATTGAGGACACGATAGTAGTGTTCCATTGCCCAGTATCTTTTACAGGCTAGGTAGTAGTACACCAGATATGAGGTGGTTCACAAGGAACAAGAGTGGAGGGGAAAGGAGGGGAAGAGATGGAAGCAAGAGGAGAGGAATAAGGAAAACGAGGGAAAAAAACCCCCACACAGACCACAATACAAAAAAGACACCAACCCCTGTTTACCATCTTCTAGCCTTAGCTGATTTAATAGTAGGCAGGTAGCACCGCAAAGCGCTCTAATGAAGATCCCAATCTATAGGAGATTATATCTCACCTATCGACTAGATAGGTGTATTTCTTTTTCTCTTTGGGGGTGATTCCAAACCTCACTGGAGGGCTGGGGGGCTTAGTCCCAGTCTCCTCCAGGGCTTCAAAACCTCCCTTTACTATTGCTTAATTGAAAAGGGCAATCTTTAGCTCATCAAATATTTAACTGGCCATCAATTTCATATCGAGAAGAGAAAAAAGAAAGAAGGGAAAACCAAGAAGAAAAACAAAGACAGAGAGGAAAGAGACAAACAAGGAAAGAGTAAGGGAGGAACATAGAGGGAGGGGAAGCAGACAAAGTGAAGTGAAGGCCACTTTCTAGCATAGAATCATATATATCAATTAGGTTGCTCTACAACCACTAGAATGTGGGAAACACTTACCCGCCTCCGCCCAAAACCCCTTGTTAAAAAGGACCTTATACCCTATATCGCCCCCTGAAACATATTGATTTGATAGACTAGTGTAAAGTGATTTTCTTTTCTTTCTCCCTCCCCCCTCTCTTCTACATCCCCTGACTTTCCCTTAAC
Source organism: Engystomops pustulosus (assembly GCA_019512145.1). Lineage (NCBI taxonomy): Eukaryota > Metazoa > Chordata > Amphibia > Anura > Leptodactylidae > Engystomops > Engystomops pustulosus. Next base: position 83,794,073 of record CM033646.1, on the reverse strand, counting down.
ATTTCTAACTAGTTATTTAACCATGTGTCCCAAAAAAATTTTCTATTAAACAAATCTCTATATCGTGGAATATCCCTCCCTCTCCTTCTTAACCCAACCCATCCAACCGCCATATCTTCCCCATTTCCTTCCCCACCAGCTAAGTGTGTCCACATAAACTTTCACAATATCCCACATGAATCTAACTACCCAGTACCTAATACACTATTTATACATCGTATTAATACAAAACATGTACAGTAATTCTTTATCCCAATAAATAGCATTTTGCAATTCAGGTGTAAAAAATATAACATAATGCATTTGCTCCTAAGCTTCTCAGCCAATACAAACGTAATTTCATAAACATGGCTACTTCGTTTTAAATCTTAGCCCCACCCATAAACCTCCCCTCCCTTCCACCCTCGCCCTCCCCTTATTCAACGCATTGGTGGACAAAACTGAGCTGTCCTTTGCTTAATATTGCCAAACATCTCTAAATTCAAATGGTGAACCAATATTGTGGAAACCACCTTTGTCACAATCCCATATAAGGTCCTTTTTCCCTTTTCTCATCTTCCCCCTCCCCAATTTATGTAAGTGTTTTTTGTGTCTCTTTTTTTTTCTTTTTCCTCTTTCCCTTAATCCAATGTAAATGTTTTTCCTCTCCTTTCCCCTTCCTTCTCAATAAGGACTGTTGATTGACCTGAAAGAACCCCGAGTTCCTGCTGTATAGGTGGAGTAGGGGATTAGAGTCCATCTGAATCTCAGGGGGCTTGAGTCCCCAAAAACCAAAGGCCTCCATTCAGTCCGATGGTGTTTGCACAGAATCATTCAGAAGCCTCTCGTACGAATAATAAGAGGAATACCCCCATTGTAGTCCACGCCACAATCTTTTGCTCTTGTGCAACATGGCTCAGGACCTTCTTTTCGCCTAGAGATCGTTTTGAGATTCTTTGTAATAAGAATACTGTAGTTCTCTAATTTGATAGGGGCCCCTCTCCCAGGCTTTTCCTCCTCATGGATATTTTCTTTCGTGTTGAAATAGTGAACGCTGCAATACCCACATCACGTACATATTATCAGTGCCTCTGCCTGGGGTATTATAGGACACCCAGTGAAAACCCTATCAATTCAATAGGAAGTGTTTTCTGGCTCCCCCTGTAATAATATAAGATGGAGACTGCTACACCTCCTTAGATTGTCACCTGTTACCGTGTTCAGACAGACCTCTGCATCTTAATATTTCTCCTCCTCCCTTCGTATCTCAGCTCATCTTTGAGAGCCAGGTCTTTTATAGTATTACAGTGCATCTGGGACTAAAGCTATATGTCCTTTCACATTTTCTATTGTGCTCAGTTTGTTGTAAGTTGAAGATAGCTAATGCTTTCTGAATTATATCCACCGAAGGCTCTACCTCCGCTCTCAGTTTCGTGCAAAAGCATTTCTCTTTCAAGTCTGAGATTTTTTATCTCTAAAAATCGTTGCCTCTTCGGGAGATCCGCCATCCATCTCCTTGAAATCTCAAAGACGACTGCTTGCCCCGTGTTTAGCATCCTTTAGGTTCGTTCTGCATCTCCCTTTAGACACCTTGAGGGCGTGTAGTATCCCGACACGCCCACCATCCTCCCCCTTCTGCACGAGTTTCGGGGCTACCCAGTTCTCTCCTATGCACCGGCTGCTCCATTTGACATTCCCCTCAGCTGTCCCGAGCATACCTTGTCATGTCGCTCGTAGGCGGCTGTATACCCCCTGTGGAAGTCCGGGTCGTCGTAGCGACGATGGAGGATTAGGTCTTCCCGCCAGGGGAACCGCTTTTCCAGAGATCCTCCGCGCGCGTCATAATATCCTCTAAAAAGGCTCCCCCGATCGTTTAAGCCTTGAGGAAAGGACCGGTCAATTATGTCATCACGTAAGCAGGCTGTCAACTGGCTCACTGGCGTCTGCCTGTACCGTCGTCGTTTCGGCTCGAAGTAATCTCTCTGCTTTGTATCGACAGCTTTCTCCAGCCAGCGGTTGATCAGCTGATGGCGGCAATCACCTGGGTGGGCCTTCGGTTGGGAAACAACCTCTTACTCACGTCTTTTCTGCACAGTCCCCCTCCAAAACTCACATTTTGAAGGGACAACTCAGCTAGTAGTGACTTTGAAAGGCCTAATTATAAAACCTATAAATTACCCCAATCAAGAACTTTTACCCCTCAACATAGTGTTTCACATGGGTTCCAACAATATGGACCTGCGATTAGAACATTTGAAATTTTTAGGGAAAATACATTCATTTAGGCCAAAACTGCAAATTTCATCAAATGATAAATTATCACATATGCTGCACAGGTTTATCCACAATTCTCCCAATGTACCGCTACCCCCTATGTAGTGGTGAAACTTTTGTATGGTCGCATGGCGGACAGAATGAAAGCGACGCGCCATTCACATCAGGTTTTGTATTGTCACACTGTACAAGCTGACACATTTTATTTTTTTTGCTATGGTAACATATGAGGCTTAGTTTTTGCGCAGTGGATACATGTTCATACTATGTTAGGGGTCATAACTGTAGCCAGTCATGGGAGTTAATGAACAGAACTAAACCACAATCATCAATTTTTTTTATTAGATTTTTAGCCCCTTTTTTTTTCCCCGCTGACCGTAACGTAAAAAAATATTAACTTGTTTTCTCTGGTTCACTACCATGCGGAGATCCTCACTTATGTAGTTTTTCTATTCGTATCTTTGCTCAATTTTACTGAGCAAAACCAATATTGGAGAAATCGCCATTGGTTTTACTATGACAACAACTTTTCAGGGCCATAACTCTGTATTTTCGGTTGACACGATCTGGTTAGGGCTATTTTTTTTGCAAAACGAGTTGTTCTGTTTCAGTTATTATCATATCAGCGCATACATTTTTTTGACCACTCTTTAGAAAAATTTTGTGTGTATTTGAGATGAAAAATCGTTTCACCTAGCAGGTTTCAATATTGATTTGATTAATGTACAGTTTAAACGGAAGCAGTTATAACCAATATGTGTTTTTTTGGTGTTTTTGTGTAATACTTTGCATTTTTGTGTAACTGGGATATATTTTGATAGATTTATTTAATATTTATTTAATTCTTATTAAATGATTTTTCTTCCTTTTTTTTTTTTTTTTTTTAACACATCCTCCTTGGGCTTGAACAAGCGTTCACCCGATGCTTGTTCAAGCTCTTACACTGCAATACAATAAACTACAGCAGGGTCGTGCCAGGAGCGGAACCCGCCGAGAAAGGACAGGATCCGAAAACGCGCTTCTCAATCAGACACTCTTATTTCAAATGGACAACAATGTGAGATGAAACGACATAAATGGTGGATACACGCTTCAGCCAATTGCACCCCTTCCTCAGGTCCATAAAATTGGCTACGGTTTTCTAACAGAAAAAAATAAATACAAAATTAATAAGAGTAGATTTTTTGGGGAGCACACTTAAAAAATTCATACAAAGCTGTAATTTTACAATCCATCAACAATCTGTAAAGGCTTGTTCAGTAATTTCATATATAATATATATTATATTATATATATCTATATATATATATATATATAGATAATATATATACATGTATGTAGAAATATAGATAAATATACATATACAGTAGTCATCAAGGTTTTTATTGATTAGACCCTTTGGTAGTGGTTACTTAGACAAGAGGATAAGAATAAAAAAGCAAATGAAAAAAAGACATATGCATATGAAACAGTATATAGTTATAAATATATCACACTGACCCTGCGTGATCTGACTTCCAGTGACCGGGGGGGTCGTGATGCAATGGTAGAGAAACCGAAGATCTCTTTTTTATTTTGCTTATTTTATTCGTAGCCTCTACCCAAGTACCCACTACCGAAGGGGCTAATCACATAAACATGATGTCCATTTTGATGAATTACACCAACGATAGTAACTACACATCACAAGTTATCTACAATTTATATTAAAATATAGTAGCTATTAATATAATTATTATTGAATACTGACACATCTAAACAGATGTGGATATATTTAAAATTTCAGCTGTATTGAATTTTTATGGTGCTCTCCAAAAAATCAATTATTTTTTATTTATTTTATTTATTCATTCTCTGTTAGAAACTGTTCCAATTTTAGGACCTGAGGAGGGTGCAATTCCCCCCAAAAGCTTAGTCCAACCATCAGGGCTGCAATACAGAATAAAGACTGGGATCAGAACTGTCAGGGTGATACTAAGTGTAATGGGAGAAATTCAAATCTATATCCTGGGTTTTTATACTTCTAAATTATTCCGATAGGAACAAGATAGACGGGCTAGATTACACCCCTTGTGGCTTACACTACAGTTAAAGGCATGATGAGAAAAAAGGGGCATTTAAAAATAATCTCGACGGGTCACCTGAGGCTTCAATACTTACAAAAACTTACCAAAATCTGTAAAAAGGAAATATAAATCAGCCAAAATACAAATGAAAGACGGGCTAAAGAAGCAAACAAATCCCAGAATTTTTAGTTATATCAAGGCAAAAAAAAATGGGTCACAAAGGTGGACCCCTTATATCTGAAAATGGGGCATCGGTGACTAGAGACCAAGAGAAGGCGGGAGGAATACTAATAGGTTTTTGTTAGCTCCGTTATACAATAGAAGAATAACTTCTGACTGGGTGGTGCTAGTGGGGTCAGGCCCCTGTATATAGTAGACGGGCTGAATGTGGCATATCCAATCTAAGTCTCAATAAAATCAATGTGTACAAAGCCTCCTGGACAGATGGGTTACACCCCAGAGTTCTGGAAACTCAGTTCTGTTATTGCTGTGGTACCGCTGTCTAACATCTTCAGGGATCGTAATGGGCTGTTGTGGTGCAAGTGACTGGCGAAAGGCAAATGTGGTGCCAATATAAAAGGGCTCTAGAACTTCGCCAGGCAATTACCAGGCCTGTAAGCTTAACTTCCCATTGTGGGGAAAAAGTATTGGCGGGTTAGTAAAAGACTATATACTGGAGTATGTGCATCAATAAAATAATAAGTGATAACCAGCATGGGTTTACTAAGAAAAGAGAAGTTGTCAACTACCTTATCTGTCAGGAAGAGGTGAGCATGTGCTTGGATGGAGGATCAGCTGTGATATTGTGTTTTTGACTTGGCAAAGGCATTTGACACTGTCCCTCATAGACGCCTGAGTGGTAAAAATAGGGCTATTGGTTTGGCATAAATAATTTGCAATTGGATGAAAACTGGCTGAAGGATCGTATCCAGAGAGGTGTTGTCATGATTCCTACTCGGAATGGTTCACCAGTTATGAGTGGTGTACCTCAGGGTTCTGTGCTTGCCCACTACTATTAATATATTTATTAATGATATAGAGGTAGGAATTAATAGCACTGTGTCTTTTTTGCAGATTGACACCAAACTGTGTAGTTAATACAGTCTATGGAGGATGTTCATAGGCTGCAGGGTGACTTGGACAAACTGAATGTTTGGTCATCCACTTGGCAATGAGGTTTAATGTGGTATAAATGTAATGTACTGCCCCTGGGGGCCAATATCCAAAGGCAAAATAGTTTCCTTGGGGGAGTAAATCGGGGAGAGTCCTTGTTGAGAAGGCCTGGGGGTACTAGTGATCATAAATTGAATAACAGCATGCAATGGTCAATCAGCTGCCTCTAAAGCTAGCAGGATCATGTCATGATCAAAAGTGATATGGACTCTCGTGATAGATGTAAATATATCACTATACAGAGGCACTGGTTCGGCCACCCTGGAATATGCTGTCCAGTTCTGGTGCACTGGTCCATAAAAAGGATGCCCTGGACTGGAGGGGTGTCAACGTAGATCCACAAAACTGATAAGGGGTATGGAGGGTCTTAGTTATGAGAAAGATTAAACAAACTAGATTTTATTTTGTCTGGAAAAGAGACGACTACGAGGGGACATGATTAATTTATATAAATATATGATGGTCCATACAAAAATATGGTGGTAAGTTATTCCAATTAAATCAAATCAAAAGACGAGAGGGCACTGGTCTCCGTTTGAGAAACCAAGGTTTAATCACCGGAGCGACAGGTCTTTTTTACTATGAGAACGGTCAATCTGTGGAATAGCCTGCCTCAGGCGCTGGTCACCGCAGTGACACAGAGCTTCACAGAAGGGTCTAGATGCCTTTTACACCTAAATAACATTGATTGTTATGCTATATAGGATTGGTTTCCGCCTAAATCCCTTCCTCATCCAATCCCTAACCCTTCCTCGGTGAACTTGATGGACAAGTGGTCTTTTTTCAACGTATAAACTATGAAACTATAAACTTATGAACTATTTATGTCTTCCATCTCACATTGTTTGTCCATTTGAAATAAACACGTTGTCTGATGAGAAGCGCGTTGCGAATCTGCATCCTTTCTACCCACCACGACATTTGACCTGGGTTTTGCCACCATTTCGGAACGCAGACGGCCGCAGAGCACAGTACAGGCAGTCCCTTGGTTACACATACATAGATGGGTCTGTAGGTTTGTTCTTAAGTTTGAGTTTGTTGAATCGGAACTGTGTAGGCTTCATCATTGTAATCCCAGCCGAACTTTTTGGTCTCTGTGCAATTGGATTTTAAAAATGTTGGTTGTCATAGAATCAATATTAACACATAAGCTTCATTCAGACACATTTGATAACTGTTTCATCTGTTTACGTAGCAGGACAAAGTACAATAATTACAATATCCAGAGTGTTCGTTTGTAACTGGGTCTATGTAATCGAGTGTTCTTAATAGGGGACCGCCTGTAGTTTGACCTTACTCACTTGCTGCGTTATTAATGTCATGAATATCTATATATTATTTGACGCTAAACCGTTGATGTCTGTGTATTTGATGCGTGTGACTTCTAGTGTAGAGCCGGCGCGGCGCATACACTATGATATTTTTTTTTTTTAGACTGATGGCGTCTTTTTTTTCTCATCATGTTTATTTATTGATTATATACAAATAACATACATTGCATTACAGTTGATTGATGTTACTTATTTTAAGAAGAACAAATACAGGTTTGGCTATTAATGACCTATATGAGCCCATAGACCTGTAGCCCAACAACCATGGAAAAACTGCAACATAAGACACCAAGAAGGAAATCAGTACATAAATAACCCTCCCACCCTACCCCATTCCCAGATTCATATCCCAAGGTTAGGACTTGAACACTGAAAAGGGAACCTGTCACCAGGAGACCCTTTTTATACGCCCCCATTACCCACAGAGCATAGTACATACATGCCAAAGTGTTTTGTATAAAAAATAGGTTTTGAACAGAAAAAAGATATGTATATTGTTCCTTTCATTTGCAGCTGCTGTGTGACTATCAGTTGCCAATGGGGAGGGCTGGAAAGGAGCAGTTCCCCTCCTCCTCCCCCCACCCTGTGGGAAACATGGTGACCTTTTCATATATTTAAAAAGGTCACATGGAGGAGCAGTTCCCCCCCACCCTTGGAGAACACTTCCAGCCCTCCCAAGAGGCAACTACCTAGTCACACGCACATGCTAATGAAAAGGTACAACTATACCATATCTTTTTTCTGTAAACCAATTTTTATACAAAAACACTTTGGCAGCGATGTACTATCTCTGTGGGACTGAGGGAGTGCTAAAAATGGGTCTCCTGGTGACAGGTGCCTTTATGTATCGGTTTATTTATTCAATGTGTCCCTTGACCTCATCACATTCCTAAGAAGCTAGGGAGAGTTGATATTGCAAACGTGATCTATTTGCAACACATGGTTGTGTATGGTAGTCCTGGTGGTGTTTTATCCAGTTCCCAAAATTTTGTCGATTTTGGCTATTGAGTTCCTTTTCAAGTAGTAGCCATATTCTAGGCTGAGTACAGTTTACCCTATTTATGCCCTCATGGATGGCGGCCTAGGCCTATCCATGGCTGCAATTAGCTCTAGCTCATACAGAGACCGCGAGATCCTACATTGTGAGCTGGGGAAAAGTTGTCTATGTCTAAAACCACAAACAGGCAGGAGAGAGCTGCACTTCCCCCTAAATTTCCAGCCCCTCCTTCCAAAGGCCCACATTCCCACATCATGTCAAACACCTGCACTGTCCTACGCTACTACCTCGACAGTTTGAGTTCCACAACCCCTATTGGAATAACAACTGCGGGTGATCTATACGCCGTGCAAGAGGAGAAGCGGGACATGCTATGGGCCTGATGGCGGTTTCTCTTGTAGGGCCCGCTCATAGCTTCTATACAAAGATCCGCCTTTGCAATTTCAGACTCCTTTACATTTTTGACTCTTGTTTCATCTACAGCCAATATTCTTTATTATCTCATTAAAGACACTCTGCATCCCTCTTGATGAAAATAGCAGAAATGTAGATATAGTTGCTAATTATTGCATAAGAAAAACTGAAATATCGCATATCATAAGTAAATCAACCCTTTGCTGTGACACTCATTTAACTCACATGCTTCCATTTCCTCATACCTCCTTGAGATGGTTCTCCTCCTTAACTGAGTCCAGTTGGTTTAATTAAACGATAGGACTTCAGCAGGAAGAGGCACACACCTGTCTATATAAGACCTCTATTGCACTACTGATCCCCCTTTTGCAGTTCTTAGTTGCCGCCCTGATTCTTATAGCTCGGAGGCAGAATAGTGGTCAAGGCACAGATCGGCCAAGATTACAAATAATTTCTGCAGCACCAGGTCGTAAGAGAACAGTTGGTCTCTATAATCTTTAAATGAAAGATGTTTGGAACCACCACACCACAATCTGGCCATGCAGCCAAACTATGGAATTGTGAAAGAAGAGCCTTGGTGGGAGAAGTAAAGAAACTCCAAGTTCACTGACTGAGCTCCAGAATGGGATGATGATCCAGTAGGGAGATAGAAGAAAGTTCCATTAAATACACTGCAGTCCCTCCACTAGTCAGCAAGGCTTCAGGGCCGGATTCTAGACGTGGCTCCCGGTACGAGCCCAGGGGCCCCCACATCTGCCTGCCCCCCCTAGGGCCCCCCCCAAATCGCACCTCTGCGCCACCGTCTGAGATGCCCGCGCTCCCAGACTCAGGTGACCGCCTCCCCGTCATCTCCCTGCACCACAAGATGCCCGTCACAGGGTACACCGCCTCCACCTCCCAGACGCCCCCTCGGCACAGGTGATACCGCCTCCCCGCACGGTTACCCACCTCCTGGCCCACCCACCCCAGCCATGCATGCCGAGAAACGAACCTCCGCTGGCCCGCCTGAAGAAAACCCGCTCGTCCCCCCCGCGCCCCCCTCTGCTCCCATCCTTGACTAACTATCATCCGCCACCACCCCCCCCCTCCCATCCGAACAAGCGAGCCATTGGCACAGTGACACCTGCCCCGCCCATCCGCAACTCTCCCGCGACAAGCAACCCCTTACCCCTCCCCCGCCCCCTGCTCAGCGAACCCCCCCTTCCACTCCCCGCTTGAAAAAGCACCCGCTGCCCCCCCCTCCCCGTCTGAACAAGTGACACCCCCCTTTCCGCTGCCCTCTTGAACAACACCGCCGACCCCCTCCCTGTGAACAACAACCTAAAGACCCCCCACCTGCCTGAAGCCATTCTGGTCCACCCTAAAAGGTAAGTATATACATAGGTATTTATCTGTGTTGTATATATGTATATCAGTTTATATATGTATATACTGTGTATATGTTGTATATGTCAGGGTATATGTGTATATGTACAGCTATATGTGCATCTACTGTATGTAGATTTGTATATATGATTACTGCTGTATTATGTGTATTATACTGTTTATATGTTGTAGTTAACTGTGCAATCTGTGTAATGGGGATATATGCATCTACTGTGAACTTGTATATGGGTTATATATGCTCTGCTTGTGTACATACTGTGGATGGGGTATAATGCATCTGCTGTTACACTACTGTGTATAGGGTATATATGCATCTGCTGTGTTCCATACTGTGTATATGGGTATA